>VWYK01076700.1:15443-36428 GCA_013399775.1 Semnornis frantzii
GGCCTCCTTCGAGGCCCTGGCTATCTACTTCCCCTGCATGAACAGCTTCGACGAGGAGGACGCGGGTATGGGTTGGAGTGTAGAAGGGGAAGGCGGGAGGGGGGGCTCAGAGCAAAGGGGAGGCCCAGGGGTCGGTGGGACTGGGGGCAGGGTGAGGGACTGCTTCCAGGTGGGTGTGGGTGCAGGGAAGCGATCGCTGCCGACGAGCCCCGCTTCCGGTCGGCGGCAGCCCCGGGCGGTGTGCGGATGGAGCGGCTCACGCTGCCGTCCTGCGCCGGGGTTATGAAGGGCAGCCTCCGGAGATGGTGCCGTTCTGCTGGGCGTTGCGTCCAGTCCGCCACTGGCTTGCCCACGGTGAGCCCCCAGGCCGATTGTTCCGTGGGGTTGCTAGCACCGTGCTGTTTCAGGCAGGGGAATAAAAGGGGTTTCATCGAGATGAGGGCGAAGTGTGGCACAAAATACACACAAAAGCTTTTCAGAATGACTGCAAGGGTTTTTGCCCGCTGCGTAACGACCTCAAAGTGGTTATAAAATAGGACCAGTCTTCAAGAAGAGGGCTATTGGCAAGGAAAAGTAGGGAAGAAATGGGTTTGAATGGGAAAGGAAGGATGCTGGGCTCTGGAGAAGGTGCTGGGAGTAGAGGGCAGCACAGCAGCTGCGTGGGTAGGGAGGACAGGCGAGGGAGTAGATGGTGAGCAGGGTACGGGCACTTTGCTCCCAGCAGCTCACTCATGGGTGGGAGACGTTTTGCACAGTGCATGTTGTGCCAGAGGCTGAACCCGTAGTGAGGCTCTTGAGCGGCAGATGAGGGAAGCTGTACCTAGGGAGTTTCGGCACCGCTGTCATGGTTGCATCCCTCAAAATGCCGGCGTGCTCCTTTGTCTGGCGGTTCTACCCAAGCCGTGCAGTTGCCAGCAGGAATCCACAGGCAAATCAGCCTACTGCTGCTGCTACACCTGGGATGTTGTTTTTAAAGGCGTTGACGTAAGAATAAATTCATCATCCGTGTGATTAACTGGGGATTGTCATCAGCCTTGTGCAGGGTTGTCGGGCAGAAGCTCGTATCCTCCACTAGGTGCTTTAATCTCAGTTTAGTTCTCAGATGTTGCTGATGATTTATTTGCACTCGGTGCTTGGCGGAACACCGGGAAGCGTGCACGGCAGTGACGGGAGCTTTGGGAAGTCTCGGCGCTGTTGCTTCAGAAATGATTGATGGCTAGACACGCTGAATAGAGAACCGACACAATGCCCTCAGCAGCGTTTCCTTGCCTGCTGCCCGACCCTGCGTCTCTGAGCAGGGCGATTTTTAAATGAATGCTTCCTCTTGCAGCACTTTGAACAGTGCTTCTGCACTGAACTGGATTTGTTCACGCTGCTGAATGCTCATGCATGAATGTTAATAAGCTGCTCTTGATATGGTGCAAGCACTTGTGTCTGAATTAAATCTGTAATTTAGACCTCCTTCTCCAGCAGCTTATTAGCTTATCTTGCCTGTCTGAATTACTCTCGTTAGGAAAACTGCCTGGGATAGCACTTAATAGCTTGGGGACGTTGCAGTATTGCTCCTTATTGTGTGCCTACGAGTGTGTCACACACATATGAGCAAAGAGCAAGAACAAATCAGTAACACGTTGTATTTTTTGTTGAAACTACAGGTGTCTAATTTTCTCAAGAAAAATCTTATTATGAAAGAGAAATAATAAATGAAAGGCAGAAGCTATGCTAGGCAAGACTGTTGTTCATCCTCATGCATGGTCCTGAAATGGAGAGAGGCTCTGACCGATTTGGTTGCAGCATGATTCCTGTCAAAAAACAGCTTGATAGCTCATTCAGGGAAATGAATGTTGCACTTGGCCTAAACATTCTCCATAGCAGACAGCAGAAAGAAATCCAAAATTGATCCCAAGAGCACTAACAAAGTAAACAATCCTGTTTCCAGCAGACACATCATCCATTTTGCCTGAGCAGAGAGGCCTGTCTTTTAAGAGAAGAGGCAACCTCTGGACAAAGGAGCCGAGACATGGCCAGGCTTGAAAGTGACTTGATGTTTTCCTCTGAAAAGGAGAAAGAACCTCATGAGAGCTCAAATCTGCAGACAGGAAAGGTTCTTGTAGTTTTTCATTTAGCTTACTGCAAGAGAGGCAGATCAGAGGAGTGTTAAAGGAAATCTGCAGGAATGGCTGTGCTAAGAGCTGTGGGGATGTGGACACCTAGCTGGCCATGTTTGGCCAATGCTAGCCCCTGGATTCCAGGATTTCCCACTTTTAGTCTTGAAAAATGCTTTTGCAAAATACTTTTACTTACAGAATACTTCCTTTGCACTTCCTTTCTTTCTGTGGCTCTTTTCATTTTTTTGGCATCCTCCTTCTGGATGTTAAGTGAGAAGACTCTTACCTTCCACAGCTCTTCTACCTACCACACCAAGTGTCTTTGAGCTGACTTCTTGGCAGTGAGGTGGATGGAGATGATGCTGACTTATATCTTGTTGTGCAGAGGCAGGTGAGATGAGATATTAATAACAGGCTATGAATTATGATTATTAATACATCTGAATATTATTTTTTATTATTAATATTTAAAAAATCGGGGAAAATTCCCTCAGATTCTTTGGATTTTCGGTCAACAGGAAATATTTGCACAAAGGATATTTATTAACACAGAATTAAACAGTTTAAACAATCAGAACTTGGAAAAACAGGAACGTGAAACAGGAAAAATTCTAACTGTGCTGCTGAGGCTTAGCATTAACCCTAGCACGTGGTACTCACGATGCCTTTGATCCCTGAGTAAGTTTCCTGTATAAGAATGCTTCCAAAACTCAGGATAATGATCTCACGGTAAAATACAAAATATTCCAGGCAGGGGGGGGAAGAGAAAATTGCTGCAGAGCCAGTGTAAGCTGCAAACATGGCCACAGCGATTCCCAGGTAAGGAGCCGCTAAAAGGTACTGCTTCCTGCTGTGCAGGGAAGGCTGTCTCTGTAGAAAAGGCTACTGTGTAGAAAGGTGGTGGCTTCTAAATCACCTCCCTTAAACAGACCAATTTGAAAGTTAAACTGGCCAATAGGCATTTAGCATTCTTGTTCTGCCCAATGCATTCAAAGCTTTGTGCCTCCTGCGACCACGCACGCACGCTGAGGGGCTGCACCAGACACCTGACACATGGTGCTAAGCTCCTTGCCTCCAGACTCAATCTACTCAACTTCTGGACCCTGAACAGAAGGAGGACGAGCGAGGGTTTAAACCAACCTGGCAGGATCTATGCCTTGCCATGACAGCAGGAGGCTGGCATAGGCAGGACAATGATACGACTTGGAACAAGAAACTGGATCTCTGTTGAATGTTTCTAGAATTAGTGATTCTATAGTGAGAGTGAGTGAGCTTCAGATATTCTCTGGCAAATAAGCCCATGTGCTTATCTCTGAAGAGTAGGCTGTGGACTTGCACTCCCCCCTCTATTGTAATGCCCTTCTCATCCCTAGGCTGCATGTGGGATACCTTGAGCAAATGCTCAGCTCTGCTCACCAGTAGGCTGCAGGGGGGCTGTGAAACAACAGAATTGCTGTCTGCTCTCAGTGGTGTGAGCACTCTGGGTGGCTAGTAGCTGTCTTGATCTGGCAGTGTAATGTTGCTGTTGTCCTGCTGGCTCAGTGCCCCTGTCTTTGCTCCACCAAGGTCTCCAGCAATGTCAGTGAAGTGAAGGATTTTTATCATTGTTACGTTGATCCTTATCCTTGTAACTGTTGGCTTAGTTTATGCCAGTGTCTGTCCTGAGCTGTGTTAATACTTTAGTGGCTGAGAAGCAGACTAGAAAGAGGTGGAAACCAGTCCTGAATCTTTCTAGCAGCGTGAGCCTTCAGTTGGAGCCAGTTTTGAGCTTGGCTGTCCCAAGGCTCTGCCGTGCACTCGTCTTGGCTGACATCAGCCATTTGATGCACTCGTGTTTGGCAAGGGCAAGAGCAAGTGGTTAATCACAGGGTATTGAGGATCCATGGTGGCTGTGGATGTGTCTTGCAGGCAGCTTGTGAGGCCTGGGTGCAGTCCCCAGTTAAAGCTGTGGAATCGGGAGTACATGAAATCCACCTTGGAGTGACAGCTGCCTTGGCACAGCCTTGCCTGATCCAGGGTGAGGAATGTTCTGAAGGTTAAAGTGGATGTGTTTGCTGGTGTGGAAGAGCACCAGCTCCTTCCACATGTGAAGCGTGGGATTTGTAGAGCTGGCTAAAGCAGAATAGAAAGTGAGGTTTGGTAAGAGAGCAACAGCAGATGACTTGGAGACTCATATGCAAAACCCGACAAGCTTTGGGCAAGAGAGGAGAGGTGGTTTTAGTAGCAGGGACAGCCAGCTAGTGGTGGTGGGGCTGTGGGGGGTCAGCACACAAGAAGTAGTCCTCAGCTCTGAAAAGGTAGAAGTTCCCAGATGGGGACCCTGGGTGCTACAGAGGAGAAGGACTACCCTTGAAGACACACAGGCAGGGAAATGCTAAAAATTGAAGAGTGGCATTGCCTTAAGCCCCTGTGACTAAATGGTGGAATGCAGGAGCCCTGCTTGGGCCTTAGTGTGTGCTCCAGCTGTGTTGTAGCTTCAGTGACTGAACACTCCTGCTTCTCTCTGTGCTTTTCAGGAAGAACACTTGCACTGGCAGAAGGCATCTGGCCAGATGTGGATTTGAATGCTTGGGAGATGATAGCTGTGGGTCATATTGCAAAGGCAGCTACCCTGAAGTCTAGGTACAACTTAAGCATCTGTTTGTCAGGAATCTTATACCCATGCAAGTGTGAAGAGCAGAGATGCTTTGATCAGGAAGCAGGAGAAGGTGCAGAATAGTTGAGAGACATGCAAGTGCCCAGTGGGTCAGAACACCGGCACAGGTGCTGTCCAGCTTGGCAGACCTCTGTCCTGGCTACAAGACAGCAGAATCAAATCATGTCTCAGCCAACTGGAACCTAGTGTCTGGCATAGAGAAAATGGTTTCCAAAGTCAAAATGTCTGCTGGGTGCTGACAGTAAAGCCTTCCTTGTGTCAGCTGCTGGTTCAGGAAGAGTTGAGTTAGAGATAAAATCCACCCTGGGCTGCTGCTTTCACACTATCAGGTGCTGGCAGGTGCACCGTGTGACAGCCAATTGCTTAGAAGAGAAGCTGTGTGACACATGAATTTAAATGTTTCTACCAACCCATTAAAAAGGTGGGGTGAAAGAATGTGGTGTGGACCAGCAGTTTAGTTTGGAAAACTCTTTTGCCTGGCTTTTGCCTCTTTAACTTCTAATTTTAAACATTAATCTTTGTCATTTTAACCATTAGGGCATCACAAAATTAGGCAGCTTCTGCATGTGTTCATGTGTGCTTGGATGTTTTTCAGCTGCAGCTCTCTATTGGGTTGGGGTACAGAGGATTTTTAAAGAAAATGGTGATTCAAATCTTTTAACTAGTCCCTCTGTATAGTTTTTAAATGTATATGTATCAAATCTTTTGTTGTCTAGTCTGGTTTTGCTTCAGCTAGAGTTCCCTTTGAAGGTTTCTAAAGTCTTTACTCAGTTGTTAGCTGTTTCTTCGGTAGCTGGCTGGGCTCAAGTGGCACACAGAGGACAAAGGAAATGATTTGTGCATCTAGCATGTGAATTACTTTTGTTATTAGTCTCTTTCAAATGACCTGGTAGTGCATCCCTGTAACCCTGCAGAGGCACAGACTCTAGGGCTCATCTGGCAATGTGTTACCCTAGGGATGCTGCAGGACAAATCTGAATCTGGTTTGCCACGTATGTGTGTATGCTGTGTACGTAGAGAGTTTGCCTATGGCCAGATCCCTCCTGTGCCCCTTGCCAGCTCTCTTGGCTGCTGCGAGAGGCAGTGACAACCATGGCTTTGCTGCCTTCTTGCACAGGAAGAGGTGCATCTTTGGCTGTGGGCTATCCCAGTGATTGTAAGAAATGCCTCTCTCCCTGCTGGGCATGTTCTAGTTCCGGGTAAGTGCTTGTTTAGTTCATTTCATTTGTTATTTCGTTTTAATCCCTTTATGGTTTTAGAAGGGCAGCTCTTGGAACAGCGTTTCATCAGAGGGATGTGTATGAAACAGACCAATATCTAGGTCAAGATGCCATGGGTAAGACCTGCAGAGGTTGGTGATCTCCCAGTCAGGAGTTAATCCAGACCGTAAAGGACTGACTCGTACGCAGCGGATGCACGTGGTCGGGGCAGAGCTGGACAAGCTGAGCTGTTCTTGCATCCCCTGTGTGCTGAAGGCAGCTTTCTGCTCCCTGGATCTGTTGCCTGCATGCGGGATCAGCAGAGCAGACCTGCTGTTACAGAGGACAGGTTTTGTCTTCTCCTGTGGCTGTGTGAGACCAGAGCAGAGCAGAAGCCCTCCAAATGAGTCAGCACTAGGAACAAGGGGTTTGAAAACTCATCCTCGTTCATGTTGCTCTTGGTGTTGCAGCCGCATGTGAGAACTGTGGTCCTTGGCCAAGTTCCTGCTGTGCCTGTGGAAATGCAAAGTGATGTCACAGTCTCTGTCCCAAAGAGCCTGCAGTCTGTGACAAAACCTGACAGATGGGTGCAGTTGGACAGGTGGAAGAGCACAGGGAAGGGTGACGTGGTATCGGTCAGTGCTCAGCACGGCATGCAGCCTCCCTGGGGCACCAGCTGCTGCTCCTGTCTCCCGTGGGGCACCCTGGCAATAGTCCAGCATGTCCCTACCTGGGACACACAGGTGGATACCTGTGCTGGCTATAGGCTGAGGAATTGTTTTAAATGATGTAGGACATGGTAGAAGAGAGGTGGCAGCTAGCCCTGGACCTCAAGTGCTGTGCTATGATGTGCCGTGTAGATATTTCCTTGGTGATCATCTGGGTCTGGATTTACAGTGCTGTGCCCCGAGCACTGCTTATTGCAGCACATGCTTAGAGTTGTGGCAAAGCACAATATTGGCTCCTTCCCTCATAGGTGACTGCATCTGGCCTGGTTTTAGGTGTTCAGAGGGTATGTTACCTGCCAGCCACGCATGCAGGAGTTGCAGAGGACTGGTAAGATGTGACCCCTGCCAACCACAGGGCAAGGATTCTCCTCTTTGGCTGTCAACTGACTTCCAAATTAAAGAGTCTGTCCCTGGAAAGCTTTCTGTTGAGGAGAGGCTGTGTCTGTTTCATGTGAAGTTAATTCTAATGCAGAATTTATTAATTAAAAAACACTCTGCTCTCCAGGCTAAAGAATTATCTTTACTCTGTCAGATTCCTGCATCAGGGTAAGTTCTGAAATGCTGTAACTGCTTTGCTTTACCATTTCTGTTTGACAGAACATATGTATCTGCTTTGTGTAGGGACGAGTTAGGTTTGATTGGAGTAGTGTTTTGAGGAATAATTTATCTGTGCTGTTGTTTTCTGTGACACTCTGTCCTCATGTGTGAGTGCCTTTGGTTAGATGAGAAATGTGAACATTTTCATTTAGGCAATGGTCTGCATGTTTTGTGTTTTCATGGGGCAGTGGCACCTGCTTCATGCAGGCTTCTAAGCTCTGTCATCTCTTCTTCCCCACGGACAGCTGTCATGAAGTGCTGGTAGCATCTTCGAATAAGGGTTTCTGGTCTGAGCAGCACTGCTCAGCACCATTTGAATATCCTTCTATCCAAGTGATATTCCCAGGAGGTTTGGGTTTTGTTTCCTGGAGAGGATGTGAAAACGATCCTGTATTGCCTGGGAACGTGTGTCAGGGCAGGGAATATGCAGTGCACAGGATGCCTCAGTAGGTGCCACTGCCTGAATCAGCTGCTGCTGACCTGCAGGAGTTAGGCAGACTTGGCTTCGGCTGTCCAAGTCTGCTGGCCCTGCAAGCTGCAGTTCAGTCATGGCTTTGATTTCGCTTCTACAGAACATCAGAGGTGTAAGGACTGGGGAGCTCTGACACAGCCAAACGTCCTGCAGGAACACAACAGAGCTCAGCAGCCCAATCTCAGCCACAACCAGCTGCAGTTAAATCCCTGCATTTCAGTCTTGTACACTTTAGTGTTCCTCACCTCTGCCCAATCCACAGAACTCATACAGCATTGCAGAAGCCAGGCTGAGCTGTTTGAGTGCTCAGCAGTTTGGACAGCCCAGCATGGACAGAGGTAACTGTCATCATCTTCTCAAAACTGCTCTGAGCTCAGAGGCTCTGGTGCTGGCACCTGTGTGTCCAGAGTCTTAGGAATGCAGAGGGAGAAGCAGTCGTGGGGAGTCACTTATGCCTGGTCTCCAAGTAATGAGCCTGTTCCTGCTTAGGAGAGTTTACCATAACATTTAGTTTAAATCTTTATGGAAATGAGCACATGACTGTTACCTTGCTCCAGGCAGTGTGGGGACACAAGTGATGGCTGCTGCCTTCAGAGCAGCTCTTTATGTGACAGAGCTCTCTGCCCTGTGCTGATTATCCCAACCCAGAAGTGCCTGGGATCACGACATCTTCTCTCACCTTTTCTTTTCTGGACCAGAGAAGCCTGATTGCATTTTTTGCATAGAGAAGTTTCCCAGCCCCTGTGGTGGCCTGGTTTCTGGCCTCGGGCTCTTGCAGAAGGAGTGGTGTGGATAGTGCTGTGACTGCTGTGCACCTGCCGTGCCATGTGTGTGTGCAGTGATGCTGTGCCTTGCGAGAGTGTCCCCACTCCTGGCTGGAATTCAGGGGTGCCACAGTCTGTACCACAGGTGATCTGTGCCACAGTCCAGATTGTTCTGTGCTGCCTGGCTACTCATTTCCTTTCTGGCATTTGTGCATTGAATTTTTCCAACACTCTGCAGTTCCTGGTTTTCACACATGCCTTTATTGAATTTCCCTCTATTGATCTGCAGGGCTGAGCTATTTTATCCCATTGGTATTGGTCTCAATTCTGTGCCTGCTGTTTAGCAAGACCTGTGCTGCTGGGATGTTTGTGGGACTGGGAGATGGGCTGGATCACTGAGATAAAGGAAACTGCCCAGAAGGGCTCAAAGCTACCCCCTTTCTTTCTCCTTCCCTATCTCAGACAGGCAAACAAAAACAAAGGCCAACAAAGCTTATGTGTTAGTTGTTAACCAAGATCAGAGAAGAGATATTAGATCAGAGATGTTGCCCAGGGAGGTTGTGGATGCTCACTCCCTGGAGATGTTCAAGGCCAGGTTGGATGAGGCCTTGAGTGACCTGTACTAGTGTGAGGTGTCCCTGCCTATGCCAGGGAGTTGGAACTAGATCATGTTTGAGGTCCCTTCCAACCTTACCATTCTATGATAAGGTGCTTTGCCCTCTGGCCCCCAGGAACACTGCACTGTTTTGGGGATGATCCTCTGTAACTGAGGGTTCGTGGGTGACAGGCAGTGTCCTTGAAAACCTTTGCTTCCAGTGCAGCTGCAGTGACCTGATTTTTTTTTTTTCCAGGCAGCTTCTAGTCACCTCACTTTGCAGTGCTCAGCTGAAGGCATTGTTGAGCTGTCACTCGCAGCCGTTAGCCAGAATAAAGGTAACTGTGGTTAGTGGTACTGCACATTGGTGACAGACCAGGTTTGAGAGGCTCCAGTCTCCCTCCCCAAGGAACTCATGGTCCTGTCGCTCCCTGGAGCTGACCATCCTCTTGGGTCTAACAGCGCAGCTCTTGGTGGGGTCAGGCCTGTGGCATGACCCACCTTGGCAAGGAGGCAGTGGTGTCACCAACATCCAGGAGTGTGTGGGCACAGCCTGCCCCCCACGCGGCCCCACAGGCACCTGGGATGAGTCTGACATTTCCCAGTGGTGGCAGTTTCCCAGCGGTGTGGGACTTGTGCCAGCTGCCCACTAGCACTCTGTATGTTTACAGTTAGCAGGGAATGTATCCTGCCACGTGGATGAAAAACGTTAACTGTGCTGCAGCCAAGATGTCTAAGAAGATGAAGACTTCTATATTTTTGGTGGAAATCCAGCTCCTAGTGTAGCACTTCTCGGCATTCTGGAAAGATTGTGTAGGTGGGTGGCTTTTTCTTTGCATTTTACTACTTACCTTTGCTTTCTTGTGTTTGCTGTGTGACATCATAGCTCTAGTGAAGTTAGGAAAACTTGATTCAAGATTTTGAGATTGCTACTTCCTGTCCCTATTTGAGGTTTAATCAGATTGTCAGGACAACAATCAAGGTTTTTCCTCTTTCTGATGCCTCTTAGACTTCAGCTGTAGTCAATTCATGTTTGGATGGTGGTAACATGACAGATAAGATCCAGCAGCTTCCTTTGTCCCTTGGATTTGGTTCCTGCTGCGACCCCTCTGGGTGAAACCCTCCTACCTGCCATGAAACCTCACTGGTGGCCCATGGGACTGGAGCGGTTACTCTGCAGCCATTCTGCAGAACTCTTTCTTCTTTCTAGTAGTTTAAATTTATGGTAAAGGTAGACGATGGTCCAGACAACTTCTGAGGCTTTTCAGTCTTCCACTTGCCCCATTTGCCCCCAGGCCAGGAGGAATGGTAGGAATTGCTCTTTCAATTCTGCACATGTTTCAGTGGTGGTTTTGTCCAAACCCCACACCTCTCAGTGTGCTTCGGTCCCTGTACATCTGCCCCCATTTATCATGTAGTCCAGAGTTGCATCCCCTCCAGATCTGGGACTTCTGTCTCAATACATGAAAATGGGAACAGGTTCGATGGTGCTGCTCGATGTGCCTGAAGATAAATACAAGCTTCCTGAGGGAATATGGTTTTGGCAAGAGTCTGTGCCAAAGTATTAGGTATGCAGAGTTGGGCATTTTTAAAATGCTTGTGAGTTTTAATCTGTTGGAAAGTGATCAGGATCAGGGGCCATAGCTGCCTTCAGCAGCTCAGGACATCACCCCACAACCCTGCAGGTGTGGGGCTGAGACTCTGCTGCACTGGTCAGGCAGGGCCATCTGGAGCGGAGGAGCAGATCTGTCCCTGGGTTCTGCAGTTCAGGTAACCTGATGAAGGAGCATTGCAAACTCTGCTCTGGCAGGCAGGGCACGCAATGCCGAAAGCAGGTGTGCAGGCCAGCGCTCGGCCCAGCAGGCAGTGCCTGTGCAGTCAGCCTGTCTGTGAAAGCTGCTGTGTGTGCTCGAGCAAGCAGAGCTGCCAGGCGCTGCCAGGATCCAGTGCCCAGGCAGTCCGCACTACCAGGCACTGCCAGGATCCAGTGCCCAGGCAGTCCGCGCTGCCAGGATCCAGTGCCCAGGCAGTCCGCGCTGCCAGGATCCAGTGCCCAGGCAGTCCGCGCTGCCAGGATCCAGTGCCCAGGCAGTCTGAGCTGGCCATGGCTGCAACCGTAGCCATGGCCGAACTTTGCTCGTGGCTGCTCGGAGAACAAAGCGTTAAACAGTGTGAGGATATGTCGGTGTTTTTCTGTTCCTATCTCAGCACTACCTGGATTCCTGCTAGAGAGCTGTAAGGAGTGGTCAGCTGAGGCAAGATTTGTCTTGCTGCTCCAGGCATAATACCAGGCAAAATTCTCCAGTCCATTCTAGTTGGTGAATTAGACTCTGCTTGCGCAGTCTGTTCACTGCAACCATCTGCTGCGGAGTGACAGTGAGCTTGTAGGGTGGATTGACTGTGAACATCAGGAAGTCTTATTTCAGGCCATACATTTTGTTTCATTTCCTGAAATCCAGAAAACTGTTGATTTCCTAAACCACTTTCCCCCTAGAGCCCTAAGTCTGGGTTTTCGAAGGCCAGCTGTAAAGAGGCACGTAAGAAATGCTTTGGGCGGGGGAAGTGAATTGTGAAACGGTGACACCACAACAACCTGAAATGTTCAGAATGGTCATTAATAATGCTGGAAACAGTCACCGACCTTTCCCCAGGCTTCTGGAAGTTTCGTTAGGAATGTGCTTTTCTGTGGGGGCTGCCCAGTATAAAAATGCTCTGCAGGAGTCAGAGCAGTGTTTGGTCTCTGTTACTTTGTAAATGGAGGTCCCCCCGCTCTGATGCAGAACTGCTCTGTCAGGAAAGATTCTCAGCCTTTTATTTCAGTTTGTAAGGGAGTGGGGAAAAAAGCTTAACATCTCAATATGAGTGCATCTTACAGGATTTAGAGGTTGTAAAAGAGTTAGTGACCTGCTTTCTAAGCTCTTGCAGTCATCAGATTGGAGAGGAAGTTGCGGTCCAAAGCAAACATTTCAGAACTGCTGATCCGAGTGCTCTGATAGCAGACCTGTTTTCCCCTTGGTCTTCCTGTCTGAAGGTGGTTCTTCAGACCCGCAGGTGTATGGTCCACTAAGGCTGCAGTGCAGAAAGGAGGAAAGAGCTGCAAAACTGGGGCAAACTTGGATTATATTTAACAGTGTTCTATTTTGACTTGACAACCAGCTATCGAACACCTACAAGTTTGCAACTGTGATTCACTGGGAAGCTGGCGTAGCTGATGTCAGGTTGTATTAATAGCTGCAGGATTGTAGCTGCTCTTAGGGGGTTCATTACCAGCCTCTACAGACACACTGCCAAGTGCTTGCAAACCTGGAAAGATGAGGCATGTATAACGAGGGGTTGTGCTTGGAGGAACCTCCTGCTGCTGCCAAATATGTTTACAGCCAGTCCTGGTGGGCGTGATGCACAAAGATTCCTCTTCTTCACTTTCACTACATCTTGCTGATAGCACTGAGACATGCTCCAAGTTAATCAGGAGCTACAGTTCTAATGGGGTTACAGGACACAAGTGTGTTTGGGAGTTACTGGTTGCCACGGCATTTCCCTTGGTGCCAAGAAGCTGTCCAACCAATACCTGCATAGTGCTGGTGTTGTTGGAGGAGGTAACATTTTAGCTTATCAGGAAGCATTTTTGTGACAAACCATGCTTGGATGAACTCTCTGAGCTGCATGAAGTGCGTGAAGGTCAGCTCCCCTCTGAGCTTTGCACCCTTTCCTTGGGGTGGGCTGCCAGGAGGATGAGGTGGAAGTGAGTTGTGTGATTGGACTTGCGGCAGGGAGTAAATCTGTGGATGAGGACATTTGGTTTGAGATTTCTATGCTTCAGGTACTTCTGGGTGCTCTACCATCTCTCCTTACAGCACTCAGTTGTCTGCTTTCCTCAGTTCCTTCTTTCCCTTGTACATATCAGTGCCTCTTCTCTGCCTTTTGGTCATGCATATTGCAACTGTGTTTAAGTTTTCAGATGATGCCTGCTTTACCTCACTCGTTTATCACCTGGTTTTGGTGTCTGCCATTTGGATGTGAGGTTGCTTACACTAACCTGTGACTCTTAGGCTGGCCTCATGTGCTGACTTCTGGAGATGAAAAGTCTCCTGAGACCTACAGGAGTGACTGGCTCAGGATTCACTAAAACTGTAAGCAACAGTCCTTTGGAGACAGCTCTGCCCAGCAGGGCAGCAGGATTCCTGCTTTTGGGAAGGTAACAGTCCCAGACAGTTCCCCTGCTCTGGTTGCTCTTTTCCAGAAGGGCAGAAATTATTTTGAGGTACACCATTAAATGCTCTTTCCCTCTTCCTCCCCTAAGGTTCTAAGTAGCTGTCCATAGTGAAGTGCAGTTGATCATCTTCCAGGAATGCTGTTTGTACTTCAACTGTTGCAATAGCAAAGGACTCATTGGGCACATCGCACCCCTGGCTCAGCACCCCTGTGATGGGACAGCCCCTGGCAGTGGAGGAGTGCAATGAACAAGAGAGAGGGGTTGAAAAAAAGCTGCCGAAGTAAATGGATTTGAAAAGGATTGGGAGAGGCAACGACAAAGTGGTGTTTAAATGGTGTGTGATTAATGAGTGCGGGAGGAAGAGGGTGACTAAATGTCATGACTCTGCGGGCTGCCCATCAGCACTGGAAAAGGTTTGCCAGGAGGCTGCAGAAAGGGGCTGACATCAGTGCTGCTGCCAGTAGGTGTAGACATCTTCCTTAGGCTTGGCTTAGGGCGAGGTGAGCATCTCAAGGCTTGCATTCCTGGTTGATCTGATGATCTGAGATTAATCTTCCATCTTCAGTATTAGCGATTGGCATCAAAATATTGGTTACCACACTGAAAAGCTGTGAGAGGATTGTGTTCCTCTTCTGAACCTTGGTGCAGATCGGAGCATCACAGCTGTCTGAAGTCACACTGTCAGCTGATGGCTCTTTGGTACTGAAGGAAATGGTATTTCTGCCAGAACTGTTTCTCTTAGTGCTCTGAAACTGGCTGGTGTAAGCAAAAAGAGTCTGGAGAAGTTGCACCTTCCACAGTGCTTAGAGGAGTAAGTAGGAGCTGCTCTTGTTAACATCGAATTGTTCCATGTCACTCTGGCTTAATACTAGCTTTGTCCTGTCTTATTTAATCCTGATCTTGTCCTGTCTTATTTAATCCTGATCTGAGACTGGATTTTTTTTTTTTTTCCTCCCCTCTTTTTTTTGGTCACTCTAGCTTAAAATTCTAATTTTCAAAAATGTGCTGAAGTCTTCATGTGTTTAGCATATCTGCTGTTGGGGGCTTGGAGCAAATGCTGAGTTTTCTATGTCTGTAGTATCTGTGTCTTTGCCTTAGGATCAGTGTTTGCATCATTCCAAGCCATGGTTTGCCTTTGGTCTGGGTCTACCACCATTCCCAGGCCTACTTTCTTGTGTCTTAGACAAAACAAAGTTCAAAGTCTAAAAATGTTGTCAGTGTGCAGCATTCTGTCACTAGGGTAAACGACTCAGAGAAACGGATTCGTGTTGTACACTGTTATACAACTGGGACCTTTTCAGGTAGTTCTGTGTTTGCTGGCCACAAATGGATTTTATTTACATATCACATAAATTGAGGCTGGATGGAAGAGAGGTCAGTAAGTGGGTTACTGTCATCTGCTGGGCATCAGGAGTTGATTGGCAAGCAATGTCCAGAAGTCCAGTGTGAGTCCTCCAGTGGGACCTGTGGAATATCCCTGCTTTTATCTTCTCATGCTCTGCCTTGCTTACACAGTGCCGAGAGGCTTTTAATCCCCATTTTGAGAATGTTACTGCTGATGTGGGATGTTCTAGTAAGGGACAGCATAGAGATAAGCAGATGGGACCACAATCCACCATCTCAGGAGGAGGAGCTCCAACATCCTGAGCTGAAACTGGCGTTAAGTAAAGAAATGCCACAGCTGCCCTACTGGGGCTGGGTGCTGGGGCAATGGCACTACTACCTTGGCAAGGACAGGGTGATGCAACCCTGCAGCCCCCCTGATGCTGGCCCAACGTGGGCGAGTGCTTAATAATTCCTAGCTCCAGTGGGTGGAGATGGGGAAATGATTGTACAGAAGTATGTAAGTAATTGCAGAGGGAGAGCACTTCTCTGAGAGGATTGCTGCCATTGCTTGTGTGTTTTAATGAGAGGATAAGGTGGTGTTTCCTCTTTCCAGGTTTCAGCTGGCCCACAGCATGTCAGTACAAGAGCCATGAAGGAAATTGGGTTCCGTGTTCAGTAGCTCCCAGCTTATAGATTATAGTTTGAGCACTGAATTGCTCTGAGTGCGATACTGCATCTCCCTCCAACTGCTTTATTGTCATTCGGTTGGTTAATGAGCTGGCTTGGACAACCATCCAGAGAGGCACCAGGGCTACCGTGGCACAGATTGCTCAGGCTGGTGTGTGGTGCGTGAGCAGAGTCCCTGTGCCTGCCCCCGGGGGAGCAGCACATGAGGCAGATGAGTGTGCCACACCTGCAGCTCCAAAGCTCTCGCCTTGCTCTGGCGGTGAGTGTCCTTTTCAAACACTCGTCTTGTGTCTCTCTTGCTGTTGAAGAACTTCAGACCTGCTGCTTTCTTGTCAGAAGTGCACTGTGAGGGTTAACGAGATCATGGTTGCTGAGCAGCATGCCAAGGGTTACTGTCCTTGCTGGCATTATTAAAGCTGGACAAAGACTGCCAGAAGATATTGATTACTTGGTGAAAATAAACCCTTCCAACTTCTTTGGTCCTTACTCATTATTGCTTCTTATCTCTGCATCCCACAAACATTTCAGAGGATGGATTTGTTTGCTGAAAGATCAAAACAAAATGTTGACAGCTACTGGTGCCAATTTGTAGTCTCCTATGTGGGCAACATCAGAGGAGTTTGTATAGTGCTCTGGGAAGTCTTTCCAGGCTTTAAATCCACTTGGAACCTGGAACTGTTGTGTGAGTAAAGCATCCAAGTGACCAGGTAGGGATAGCACACTGAGTATCAAAAATATGGGAGGGATTTCTCTGGGGGTGTATAGAATCACAAAGTGGTTTGGGTTGGAAGGGACCTTAAAGATCATTCAGCTCCACCCCTGCTGCTATGAGCAGGGACACCTCCCACTAGATCAGGCTGCTGAATGCCATATCCAGCCTGGCTTTGAACACCTCCAAGGTTGGAGTTTCACTTCCAGAAGCTTTTATATACTTCCTAAAGTTGTCTTCTTGATTTGTTTAGTGAAGTTTGAGTTGAGTACAAGCAAAGTCTTGCAGGGTGTAGTGGGTGCTATTGAGACCACTGTGACTGGCTGGTGGGAAGGGCTTGCTTCCCTTTCTACTCCATCTCACAGTGATGGTTTACAGTTTCTCTTATACCTCACTGTGGGAAACAGATCGTCGCCCTTTGGACTTCATTAAGTGTCTGTGCAAAGGAGAGGGGGCTACTGAGAGGGAAGGCTGTGTCGTACAGCAGCAAAATACAGGGGGGAAAGTCAATTCGCTGGTGCAGAAAATACAGAGACAACTGTTGGGTAACGTTCAGAAAGACCAAGTCTGGCTTGGTAAAGTGAAATTTCTGAGAAGAGGAGATACAGCAGGAGGACACTTAAGTGGGAGTGTGGTTTACAGGAGACCAGGAAGAGGTGCCAGAGGACAAAACTTTAGTAGCGACTTCCAAATCAAGTGTGGCTTTATGGCTCGCTCTGATGGAGATGTGCAGTCCCAGCAGAAGCAAAACATTTTCATCTCTGTCCAGATCAGGCCAAGGGCAAGGCACAGACCTCCAAACATCTGCAGATGTGCTTGGAAACTGCTTCAACAGAGGGAGTAAAGCCAGGCTTTGGTGGGACTGCAAAGTGCTTTCCGTGCTTGTGTTAAGCTCGCAGATGAATTCGCTTTGTCACAAGTCTCCTTCCTCTTCATTTCCAACCATGATGCTTCCCCGTATGAGGATTTGGGTAAATGGGGAGTTTTGAAGCAAATACTGGTGCCTACACTTGGAATGCTGCACTGGTGTGGGGACTGGCACATCATGGAGTGAAGGGCACATCTCATCAGAGCTGCACAGCAGTGCCTAAATACCAACCTGCTTGCTCAGAGCCAGGGCTGTGTGTTGGGGTGCTGGCCAGTGCTGGTCACCCTGAACAGGGTCCAGCTTTTCTGCTTCCAAAATCTGGGACAATGCACAAGCAAAGGAAGAACAAGAACTATCAGCAGATGCCGTAAACTCATTTCCTGGTGCTGGTTGCTTAGGTTTCTTCTAGGAGTAACTAAGGTATGAGCAAGGCCTATTGCTAACTGCTGCACAAAGCATGAGTGAAGCAGGTTAAAAAGGGAAAAACAAATGCTGGAATTTCTGTGCAGCAGCATGGACATGTTCCCAGCAAAAGGGGAAAATGGTGCCAGAGGTGGCAAAGAGGCTTCTTTTATTATTCAAACACGTTATAACTTGAAGATGGAAGAAGAGCTGTGGGACACGAGACAGTAAAGCTGTGTTTTGATGTTCTTCCCATGGAGCAACTGTTGGTTGCTGCTTCTGCTTGCAGAAACCACTGCGTATGGGTTTAACAATGGGCTGCTAGGTAAGCTCTCATCTGGGTATGGCAGCATCATCCCTGATGGTCCAGGCGTGTGTGCAGTTAGGAGCATGTTGAGTGAGAGGAGAGGACTGGGTGCTCTGTGTGTGGAAAAGGGACTGCTGTGATGGTCTTGGTGCATGGTGTTCCTGGGAAGCAGGGGATGCCATGTGGGACATCCATTAAACGTATGGCACAAGCTATGGAGGGTGGAAACTTGGAAGTAGTTAAGGAGGTGAATGGAAGGCTACTGCAGCCTGGGGGTGTGACCTCACTTCTCTGTGTCCTGGGAGGAATGAAAGGTTTTCATGTCTGCAGGGCATCTGGAGAAAGTCAGGGAGATGGTGAAAGATTGGCACCAGGGAGGAAACCTGTGAGGGAGATGAGCGCTGGCACAAGGCATCAGCCTGACCTAGCCTCCTGCAGTGCTGTTCACCACCATGGCTGTGTTCTGAGACAGCTGAATAGGAGGTGCTGGGGCCCGAAGGCAGGAGCCTGGCCTCCTCCCAGAAAGCTTCACCTCCACCACTGTGAGCCTGGCCTCTTTTGTTAGTGCCCTCCTCATAGCCCTGCCGTTGGCAGCTGCCTACACTTACTGCAATCCTGCTTCAGGACGCTGCACAGCCTCGGCTGGCTCGTGGCTTAGGCACTTTTTATGCTCCTGATGTTTTTTGTCGTTAGTTTTGTCCAGTTGCTTTTCAAACCCTTGTTCCTGTCCAGCAGCACCAGGGAACCTTTCACTGAGGAGCTGCCTGCTCCTTGGCAGGATGTTGCTCCTCTCACCTCATTAAGGTGCCTTCTAAATTGCTGACATGATGAGTTCTTGACTGTGGGTTGCCAGAGAGCTGTGATGGGGCAGACTCTAATTTTAGCACATTATACTGGTTTAATGACAGCAATAGAAAATGAATTTATAGCCAAGAACAAACTGCCTTTTTATGTGGGGAGGAGGATAATTCCTCCCATGTGTTACATTATTAAATTTGTAATCTTCATTTTTTAATGCTTCTCAAAAGTGAATATTAACAGAATCTAAAATACAGATCTTAAATTTATGAGCTTTATTTTTTTCCCCTCAAATTCCTCAAGTTCTGTAATTTAAAGGTGCACTTCAGCAAGGTGGCTTTTTTTGTTGGTGGCTTGGGGTTTTTTTAATTTAATCAATTCAGATCCCATGCTCAGTACCTGTCTCTGGGCAAACTTCAAGGCTCCAAAGATACTTACATTTTAAATAGCTGTAATGGGTATCTATTTCCATCTTTGCTGAGTGGTGAGTTCTGAGTTCAGGCTTATTCCCTAGTGATAAAGACACCGAAGAGAAAAAAAGTGACACATTTTTGCATGCCATTTGCTAGCAAGGAGGCTGTTGTGATGCTCTCATTTGTTGCCAAGGAAACAGAGCCCTGGGCAGGAAGAAGAGGAAGGGGCGGATGGTGCTTCGCTCAGGAGCTCACTTGCTGGTTCTGACTCATGACTGGGAATGGCGAATGAGTTGGGTCTGAGGGTCTGTCTCTGAAGTTGCCTTTCAGGATGTTACCTCCTGCCTCCTTAGCTTTGTTTCTGTTAGTCCAAGTAAATGTGAAGGCTGAAGCTTGGTAGCACAGCTCTACCCTTGGACTGCTGAGGTGAGGCTGGTGGCTGTACAGTTCACTACCACAGGTACTGTACTCGGTGGAGTAAAACAGAGCACCCAAGGGGATTCTACTGCTCCAGCCTTGCCAGTGCCACCTTCAGAAACCCCAAGGCCTCCTGTCAACCCAGGGTAAGTCTGAGGTCAGAAGGGCACAAGTTAACTGCAGGTGTGAGAAGGAAGCAGGTTAAGCAAACCCTTCAAAACCAAACTTAGTGCACAGTGTCCTCTGCTGACCTTGCTCTAGTGCTGTTGGTCAGTCATGGCTTGCACATTGTGTAAAGAGGTTCCCATCCACCTTCTTTTTGTCAGTGTTGTTAGAAATATTTTTTTGACTCCTAAAAATGCACACTGCTCATGGGATAGCCATGTCACAAAGGGTCACCCACTGCTTGTGCAGCTGCTGGTGCATGCCTGGCTTGCACCTTGGTTACCACACACTGCCTTCGGAGCAGACTGGGGCTCTTCTGCACAAAGGGCTTCTGCACCTCTGGCTGCCAGGTGAGAAGATTTGAGTTTGGTGTCATCCCTAAAACACGTTCATCTGCTGCATTGGTGGCTTCTTCCTCTGATACCCAGCAGTCACGGGGCAGACACGATGCTTTGGTTACTTTCCCACATTCTGCAGTCTCTCTCAGCATCAGTGAAGATATGAGGGCTATTTTCTAGCTCTGGCCAAAAGGCTTTTTCCCACTACTGGAAGCTCAATAGTCTGCTTAGACAAACTGAACTGAATTTCCCAGTGGACTTCAAATTATTTAGGATGGTTTTATACCTGAGCACTGCTTTTATGCATGCAGAAAACAGGCGTGGGAGCCAGTTCTGTGTCTGCCATGTTGGTCTGTGGGAGTCTGTCACTTGGATGCAAGCCTGCATGCATCTCTTCAGGGCTTGGACTGGGGACAGTTTACCAGAATGTTTTTTTTCTTAGGAGGCTGCAAATTGAATTTCAGCACCTCTGGTTTTGGTATTGGGTGGTGGTTTCATGTTTAAGAGTTTGACTTGTTTGAAGGTATTTGTGCTGCGTGATTGGCAGGGCTGTTTGCTTTGACATAAACCCAGTGTTTTGCCTACTTTTCTTAGTCACCATGAATCACTTTACTGCTGCTCCTGTCCGACTTCAGAGTATTACAGCCTGACCCTGTCTTCCAGCTGACCAGAGCTGCCAGGACCACAAAGGGTAGGGTCTCCTCCTTTTGCTTGACTCATGCAGAACACTTGGGCTGTATGGAAGCCATCCCGGGACCCTGCAGAGGGGCCTGTGGGAGGGAACCAGTGTGAGTGCAATAGATGCATTTGAAGAGCAGAGCGGTTCCTGGTTTGGAGGAGCTGGTGAGCAAGTTGGGCTGTTGCAGTACTCAAGCCTCTCCACCTGCCAGGAAGTTCTGGGCACTTCCCCAGGCGCTCTCTGTGCTTGCTGCTCCAGGCGTGCGTGATGCAAGTGCAGGGCCTTGACTGGGAGGCCCCTGTTAGTGCACCTCTGCTGGGATGCAGTAGTGGCCTGGCAGATAGGCACCGCGTGGCCTTGGATCTGCCACAGGATGCCTCTGTGTGTCAAAGCAGTGTGTTAGAATTAGGGGGCAAATGTAGTGGCTTGGTTGCTTCCTTCAGCATTTGCAGCAGGTATTGTGTGCAAGCCCCTCTGGTGCAGCTTGACGTGGACAGTTGTGTCCACTTAATACACATAGGTGCAGGAAGAGAGCTTATAGAGA
>VWYK01076706.1:0-10867 GCA_013399775.1 Semnornis frantzii
GGAACTCCTAAACCATCACATGTAGGCATCTAAATGACTTTGCCTTCCTTTTGGGCTCAGTTTGTTTACAGCTTTCAGAGCATTGAATCTCTAGTACGTGAATAACCTCAGGCAGTCCAATCTATTGGGAAGTATACCTGCAGGTTTTTGTTGCCTCTAAAATGGCAAATATGCAAAAGCAGGCAGGGGAAAATATCACTTCATAAAGAAGTTATGTAATTGTGTTTATCATGAAGATTGCCTCTTCCAACATAGTATCTTGAGGCATAGCTCTCTTTCTTTCAGCAATAACACTTGCTTGCTAAAGCAGCAGCTCCCAGCTAGATATGATTCTTACAACCTCATACAATAACTACATCATTACAACCTCATCATTACAATCATTTTGTCTGTGCAGTAGTGGGGCAGGATTGCAACCTGTTTCATTTAGCCACCTGTGTTTCCCTTGTGAGGAGCTGTGCTCCTGGGAACTGCTGCTGCATAGTGAATGGCTGCATTTTATTGATAGCTGAGGGTTTTTTTTTTTTTTGCATTAACCTCTGTTCAGTTTTGGGGGGGTGTACCTATGGATGTCACCTGCTAAGCAAAAGGCCAGACTTTACAAAGCATGTTGCAGATGCAAGCTGTGTGACTGTTATTACTGATTCTGTGGTTTCAGTAGCATCTGTGTAATGTAGTCACTCCTCTGGCTCTAGTCATCTGCCTGAAACAGGCACAAACCCAGGGATTCTAAGGCAGGTGGGGTCTCACCAGAGCAGACCNTGTACCTATGGATGTCACCTGCTAAGCAAAAGGCCAGACTTTACAAAGCATGTTGCAGATGCAAGCTGTGTGACTGTTATTACTGATTCTGTGGTTTCAGTAGCATCTGTGTAATGTAGTCACTCCTCTGGCTCTAGTCATCTGCCTGAAACCCAGGGATTCTAAGGCAGGTGGGGTCTCACCAGAGCAGACCTGCTTGCCTATGCTGCTTTTGAGGAAGCCCAAAAAGTGATTTGCTTTCTGGGCTGTCAGTGCTAGCTAATGTCCATCCTTTACCCACCAGCAGCCCCAAGTCCTTCTCCACAGGGCTGGTCTCAATCTCCAAGTCCCCTAGCCTGATACAAAGGATTGTCCTAACCACATCTGACAAGGATAATGCTCTATCTTGGCAATTTACATCCAAATTGTCTTCTCGTTATTAAGAGAGCTCAGTGAGGTGGAGAGAAGTGACACAGGAGCAGAAAGCTGAAGGAAAAGACAGTAAAGGCAGGAGGAGAGAAGAGAGAAAAGTGAATTAGCCAGCAGCAAGAGGAGGGAAGGAGGCCTCCAGCAATTCAACTGACTGTAGAGCAGCTTGAGAAAAACATGTTGAAGCTGCAAAAGGCAGCTTGCTCCTGGCATCATCAGTGGCCTTTAGAGACACCGGGGAGAAAGCAGAAAAGCTGTTCTGCATCATCTCTTGCTGCACTGCTTCATACCTGCTGCTGGGGACAGCCCAGCTGGCAGTGGCAGCTGCCTTGGTGGCACAGGTGGTGCTATTCTCATGCCTCTGCCCCTCGAGGCTGGCAAAAGGAGCTGTGCCACAGCAACTGCACAGCCATGGGTGCAAATTTCCTTTCTCCTGAGTTTCACTAGGCTCAAGCAGGTGGGTTTGGTGGCTGGTGTTTTTCCAAAGCTTACAGTAAAAATAGGTCATTACAGGAAACAGCTACTGTGTCAACTCCTGAAACATTATTTTTGGATGCCAAAACACTCCAGTTTTCAAAAAGCATCTGAGAGAGGAGCTGGTGCTGCAGCATGATCACTTTGTCATCCCCAGAGCTTTCTTTTTATCAACATCTTCGATAATCTTATTTACAAAGTAGTAGTACAAGTTAGTTCAGTGTATGGTTTGAATTTTCAGCACTGCCAAAACAGCACTTTTTTTTTAGCAGACTTGCAGCTACTTTTTCAAATGTTAGCATCAAAGATTCAAGGCAAGTGCCAGAAAGCAGATAATCAAAACACAGATCAGGGTGTTTTGTAGAGCCTGCAAAGGCAGGCACAGCAGTGTCAGATGCTGGTGGATGTGGAGGGGACCGGAACAGTTCCTGCTCTGAGATGTTCCTCAAGTGAGTCAGCCAGTTCTTCCCTCACACACCCTGTCCTGCTTGCCTTGGGGCACTGGCTGTCCCTTATCAAGGTCTTCCAGTGTCTCACAGCATCAGGCTGTTAGAGATGTAACTGTGCTACATCTGGAGTTTTGGAGAGACCCAGGGCAGGCAGGCAGACTTCACTCACAGTACTTTTGTTTAGGTGCATTATCACCTCTTATCTCTAAGCCTTTCTGCCTTATCTGCTGCCAAATAAAAAAGGGAGTCCAGATATTCTAGGTAAGGTTTACAGGCAGGCTGTAGGATAAAATCTAAAGAAATCCAGGCAGAAAAGGCTAGAGACAGCATATTACTAGCCCCTTTTTCATTAAGTTGCTTTACTGGAGAAAATAGTTTACTTTAGGTAATTTCTTCTTTTCTCTGCCCCTCGGACAGCAATTGCAAACAGGCAGTGGTAGCTGTAAATGCCATTCTCCTCCTTCCACTGAATTACCAGAAAGACAACATGGAGGTGTTTAAAAGATGGTGAAACGTGCTGCTAAGGGATGTGCTTTAGCACCAGACTTGGTAAGAGCCAGATAATGGCTGGACTTGATGATCTTAAAGGTCTTTTCCAACTGAAAGAATTTGATGATTCTACGTCTGTCAGCTGAGGTCAGCCAAAGAAATTACTATGACGACTGAGAAATGTTTAGTGAGGTTGCAGAACTTGGAATGGCAATGCTCTCACAGGTCCCTCAGCACTGCCCTCCTGCTTCACTCAAAGAAATGTGTACATTTTAGTCTGCTGCTTGCCGTGCCTGGTTATTGTACTAGAAGGTCTTTGCCACCTGTCTGTGCCCATTTTTAGCAGGAAAGCAGTACCTTTCTGTGTTGAGTTAGGTTTTCAAGTGGAAGGCTATCTGGTAAGAAGTTTCAGCCATCTGAGAGAGCAGTAGGTTGGTTAGTAGTCATGAGATGCTGCTGTGAAGAAATGTAATCCCCAGAACTGAAATATTCAACACACAGCCCTGCAGTTCAGATAAGAAAACAATCTTACACTTAAGGTTGTGTTTCAGTCCAGACAGCAGCACAATTTTGGTTGCAAAGGAGGGCTGTGGTTTTCTGTTAGCTGAGATGCAAGCAAAGCAGGAGGAAACAAAGCCAAGTATTTGACCACATTGTTTTCACTCCATTGCTTTTTTAATAGGTCTCCACAGGTTTGATATAATACAGGTGCTGGACTCACCCAGGCTTTCAGCCAGTCCTGTAAACCTGGTCAAGGAAACCAGATGTAACTCCTCATGCCTTTTGCACTTAGCTGTCTGATGGTAAATAGAGTTTGCCACCTATTGTTATCTGATTGTACAAAGCAAGCTTGATAGTACTGCTAGGCACTGATTTAAAGCTGAGATATTCAAGGTCACTAATCCACCTCTTACTCATGTGGTCTGTCAAGCTTTGAGGCATATTTATGGGAAAGTGTGGGAGGAAGTTTGTGCATTTCCAGTGAGCCTCAGACTGTCGGTCAGGGAGCTTTGAACACAAAATTAATTTGATTTGATTCTTAATGCCATTTATTTCTGCCACTGCAGAAGTGTTTGTTTCTCTAATATGCTTTAGAAACAAGCAGTCCTACCAAGGGGAAGCCATGAGGGGCTTGTGTTTGTTTGAGGCTCCCTGCTACTCACACCAAAAGAAGTGTGCAAGGAATTAACCCTGCTTCAAATTTCCATTCTGCTTTGCAGGCTTTGCTTTAGTGTGTAATGAAACCTGAAAGTTGCTTACCCACAAATATTCTTTATGTCCTGGATAAAGCAAATGCACCTTCTATTTCTGCCACTGCAGAAGTGTTTGTTTCTCTAATATGCTTTAGAAACAAGCAATCCTACCAAGGGGAAGCCATGAAGGGCTTGTGTTTGTTTGAGGTTATTGACCTTACAGGCTCCCTGCTACTCACACCAAAAGAAGTGTGCAAGGAATTAACCCTGCTTCAAATTTCCATTCTGCTTTGCAGGCTTTGCTTTAGTGTGTAATGAAACCTTAAAGTTGCTTACCCACAAATATTCTTTATGTCCTGGATAAAGCAAATGCACCTTCTATTTCTGCCACTGCAGAAGTGTTTGTTTCTCTAATATGCTTTAGAAACAAGCAGTCCTACCAAGGGGAAGCCATGAGGGGCTTGTGTTTGTTTGAGGCTCCCTGCTACTCACACCAAAAGAAGTGTGCAAGGAATTAACCCTGCTTCAAATTTCCATTCTGCTTTGCAGGCTTTGCTTTAGTGTGTAATGAAACCTGAAAGTTGCTTACCCACAAATATTCTTTATGTCCTGGATAAAGCAAATGCACCTTCTTACTGATTATGAATAAAATGTTATGATAAGGATCTCTAGAGGGTGTTTTTTAAAGAAGGAGAAGATTCATAGCCAACTTTTAAATGGACTGAGCTTGCTGAGTCAGGCCAGCTTTGATGCCAAGTTCTGTAATGAAAGCAGGAGATATTATCATTCCTAAATTACTACTACTTTACTCCTTAATTGGCAGTGTCATGCACATGAGTGAAATACACCTTCCCCACTGGGAATAAATAACCAGTGTCAGGACAAGGTTTTGTCAGGACAGTGAAGCAGGAGCCATGGCAGCGAAAGAGCTCTTTGCATACTTGAAACAAGATGTAAATCCTCAACTGACCCAAAGCAAAGTACATAGTTGCTCATACTGTAGAGCATGTTCACTCTGGGAAAAGTAGAAATGTCATTGATTTAACTTCATCTACAACTATTTAACTAACCAGCAGTTAGTAGCTAATTACATTCCACTGAAACCACTGTAGGAGGCACTGGAATGAAACAGCATTTAGATGTATCTAGTGTAGTGTCCTGCAGCTCTATGCACTATCCAGCTGTATATTGGGATATTTTTGAGTGGAGAAAAGTGGGCAACAAACCCAGCAATGTCATTTCCCTTTCATTACTCCATATTTTCATACATTTTCTTTTTTCTTCAGGTAGTGTCCTGTTCTGTCTCAAACATATAAGAAGGTATTTGGATCAGCTCCAAACTGCCTGGCTGTAATTAGCACCATGTATTTGCAACCACTCAGGGATAATAAGAACTAGCATGCTCAGGGAAAGCTATGGGCACTGTTCTGCAAGAATAGCTAATTTAGTTCCAGCCCCACTTCTGACTCTTAAATTCATCTGTCTACTTTAACTGTGAAAAAAAAAATTATTTCATGTACCTTGTGATAGTCACTTTTTTTTTTTTTCCCTAGAAATGGGAGTGGATCTGGGCCAACAAGGGGAAAAATCAGCTTTTTGTTTAAGAAATTGCTATTAAAAAGGTGTAAAGTGCTCTGCATATAAATTTCTAAATAGGTGCTATAGTGTGCTTGCAAGATACCATCTCAAGGGCAGCTAAGAAGGGGTTAGGGTCTCCCTTTGCATGTTGATCTGGGCTATGCACAGACAGGTCTCTCTGACTCAGCTTCTTTGCTCCACTGGAAAGGTAGGGGAAGTCCTTGGCAGATCCAAAGTATCATTCTCCCTGTGCCTAGACAGCTCCAAAGATAAGAGCAGTTTGGTGGTGTCTGCAGGCCTCTGTTCAGACCACAGTCCTCTCTGCCTGCATACAGACACAGGAGTGCTGGCAGCAAGCACTGTGTTGTGCAACTGGCACCATGTTTTTTTCATACAGCTTCTGCCAAGGCAAAATCCCTGCTCATGCAGAGACTAAAACTCACCTGGGGGTCTCTGTGCCCCTTAGACTGCATAGCTGCTTGCTGAAAATTACTTATGTAGCTTGTACGGACACAGGCATTTATGACTGCTGATAAAACTGCTTAGAAAGTGGGAGTGCTTGGAATTCAAGCACACAGGTTATTTCAGCTATATTCCTTAATGAAATGAGGTTTTCTCCTTTTAATTTGGACAGCATTCTCTCTTTATCAAACACCAGGTATGCCAGGGTAGCCTAAGAGCAAATCCCAGGCCCTTCCCTTACTGCTTGCAGTCCTTGTCATGGCTGCAGGCAGTATTTCAGCCTGAGCTGAAGTGCAGGCTTTATTGTAACAAAGCAGACTGTTTTGGAAGATGGCTGGCAGAAGTTCACAGCTTATGCATCCAAGGGCACTGAGCAGATCAGGCCAGTTTGGAAATCCTGCCAGCGTCCACCTCCCTGCTGTCTGGAGAGCAGACTTCTGCTCCACTCTTTTGGATGCTGTGGAGCTCTGCTGCAGTGCTGTCCTCCTCCTTAAGTCCTCTCTGTGGTGTGTGTGCAACATCACTTGCATAAGCAGTGCCCAACTGACCAGCAGACAGCCTCTGCAGAAGCTGGAAGATAAGGTCAAGATTTGTATTTCTGATTTGTGGGTAGACACTATTTCCAGTCCTGCATAATCAGATTCTCTGTGCAGCTAATTTCCTAAGGCACAATGCAAATCCTGAGCAGAAAATTGCTTATGTCCTTATCCTCAAAGCTATGCAAAGGTGAGCCACAATTCTCATCATCCTTCTTGTAAAGAGGCAGCACAGAAACATGAATTGTTAATCAGAGAGGTTCTCCATCCATCCCCAACAGGTCCTGCAGGCTAGTGGTGTCTCCAGCTGCCTCAGGAGGGCTTACTTTGTGACAGTGTGGATCACATCTGTGTGTTGTACTCGCATCACAGAGTGCTGAATTTGCTGTAAAATGGGTTGGAGAAGCTGAATGAGTGGCAGAGTGGTTACTGGAACACTGAGGTTTATGCTGCAGTGTGCTAAAATTTCTGCAGCAGTAGCTAACCCAAAGAATTTCTAACTGAAATAAGTCTGCTTGATTCTTCTACTGTGACTGTGGTGTCTGCCCCCGTGGCAGGCACAGGAATAAAACCTAGCTCATCTAAGTCACTGTCAGGAAGCTAGTCACTGAACTGTGCAACTTCCATCCCTGCAGGTGTTACTGATGCTACACCTCAACCTTCACCTCTGCTCGATGTGGAAACAGGAGTGTATACAGGACTGGGTGGAGTTGTGTTTGGTTTCAGGGAACTAGACACTGAAAAGCATTTCCAAGTGGTTCCAGTCCCACTTTGAATTTGCTGTTGTCATGCCAGACTGACACAAGACTCCCACTCTTCCATTCAGTGGTCCACTCAGGTCTAGAGAACCCCAATTTCTTCTCTGTTCCCATCTCATTTTTGCCTCTGCTGAAGCTCAAGGCCATCAGCCTGTGTACGAGAGTGTGTGTGAGTGTCCAGTAGTGCAAACGATGCTTGTGACTGCATGCTTGTGTCACAGAGTGTCTTACATGGATAAAACAAACAAGCTTTTAACTAAATGACAGATCAAAACCATGGTAGGCAGTTCTGTTTTTTTCTAGCTCAACAAAATGCCCTGCTTTGGTACAAAATCAGGACATACTTTGTTCAGACATTTGGCCAACCTGAGAATTTCACCTTTAATTTCTGACCCAGACACAGCTCTCCTCATTTCTTTTCCTTTCCCAAGCCAGGTTTCAGTTAGTGCACATGGGCAGAGACTTAACATGAAACCATTTAGCTCAGTGTGGAAACCACAGGGGATTGCTGGGCAACCAGGACTGCTAAATAGTCCATGGGAAGTAGTGCAGAAAGAAGGACTGAGGAGTAAATGAAGAGTTTGCATGGCTCATGTCCACGCAGGCGTACATAAGCCTGCTCCCAGCTGCAGTAACTGCAGTTGTTCCTGCTGAAACCATCTGGTTTTACAGTTGATGAAAGCTGTTTGTGCAGTCTCAGACAGCTGAACAGTTTGGGTAATTTTTGTTTAGCTAATTTTTAGAGTACTGCTCCTTTTGTGAAAGCAATCCTTTATACATCTCTGTTATGTAAGGCTGGTTTAAAACACTCAGGCTCTGAGAAAACAAAAATTGCATCATCAATTTCTTGGTTTAGTGTGTTGGGGTTCTTTTGCACACTGTATTCCTTTCCTTCTATCACACCATCTTCACAGCAGGGGAAAGAATAGCACTATTTAGTCTTCTAGGTGTACAGTTCCATAAATAAAACATATAGTAAGAATTACCATGTCTAAATAGAGCCAGCATTGTTGGTTTGGGTTTTTTTCCCTCCCCCCATGGATTATTTGTTTACCCACTCTTTCTGTAACAGGAAAACAGCTTTAAGCTCTTCATTCTCTTCTCCCCTTCCCCTGTCTGCTGAACATCTTCTTAACATAGAAGTCACTGAATCAAGTCAAACCAGGCCGTGTGTGAAACAGGATCTGAATCTTTTCTCCTTTTTTAAAATCCAAAGGCATAAGCTTAAAATTCTGTATATCACTCCCCTCCTTTGTTTGTGCTTTCCACCAAGAAACATACACCAAATGGGACAGTTCATGTAGAGAAATGTGCCCTCCTCAAGGCTGAACTCCTAGGAGGGGCTCTACAGGATGTGTCTGGAGCATGCTGGCAGTAGGGCCATTTGCATCCTTGGCTGCAGGAAGAGCTGGGCTGTAAGCAGCAGGAAGGAGGACCTTGCTTGGTCTTGAACCCATCTGTGGGGACAGATGGTTTAGGGAGGTTTAGGATGCCTTCACCTCATTTTAAATTCAGGCTGGTGAGTGTCCATTTGGGGCACTCCAAGCAAGAACATCTCTCAGAGGTAAGGACCACAAACACCCACATCAAACTGAAAAGCCCCAAGAAGTGAGTGCCTTTGCCATTCATGCCCTAGAAAGGACACATGGTGGGTTCAGAGCCCCTCCTGAGCTTTGTTCATGACTAAAGGACTATTAGGAGATGCCAGGCATGTTCATTCAGAGGACACCTGTGAGAGATGGTTTTGCAAGGATGAAACATGAGCAACAGCACTGTTTTGAGGGGATTAATCTCAGAGAAACACAGATGCAGTGGAGATGCTGCTGCTTCAAAGGGTAGGTGGCAGCCAAGAGAAGTCTTGAAGACACCTACCTGAAACTGAGTCATCACTGATAGTTTTGTTAGTTGCACCATGCTCCCAGAAAAGTCTGAGACCTCTCAGAGAAAAACTTTGTTAAAAATCTCCTTCCCAGGTTGGAAAGAATCTTAAGAGCCATCTGGTCCAATCTTTCACATCAAAAGTGGGAAAGAAACTATTTTGCTTTCTCAACATCCAGGAGTTTTAAATGAGCTGGACGAGGACACTGCCATTTCTAGGGTGAATTTTAACTAACTCTTTAGACAGAGAAGAATCTCCAGTATTATTATGCCAATATTTACAGTTAGAAGATGGCATGACCCATGTGATTTCAACTGCTGCTTCTCATTTTGGGTGAAATGTTTCAAATGGCATACAATAAGAAAACATAGGGGGAAATAATGGTTTATAATTAGTACATAGGGGGAAATAATGGTTTATAATTAGTACTTATTAGTAGTTATTAAAGAACTTTGATGGATAGTTGCTTCTTTGAAACAAATTGCTGGATAAAGATAGGATAAATCTGGATAGCATTGGGGATACAATATTCTTAGGCATCTGGTAAGAGTCTGACTAGATCATAGAGTCAATCATTTCAGTTGGAAAAGACCTTTAAGATCATCCTGTCCCACCATTACCTGACTCTACCAAATGTGGTGTTGAACCATGTCCCTCAGCACCATATCTCTGTGTCTTTGAATTACCTTCAGAGATGGGGATTCAAATCTCCCTCTGGAACCTGCTCCAGTCTTTGAGAACCCTTTCAGGGAAGAAGTTTCTACTAATGTCCAATCTAATTCTGTTACAATAAATAAGAATGTCTTTACAGTAGGATGGATAAAAGGTCTTTGTTCATAGCTATAAACAGGTAACCACAAGCAGGCAGCTGAGCTCCCAGATTGGCCAGCTTCTAACTGCTTGTTGGCCATTGACTAACCATCAGTAACCAACAAGCTTGACAATGACAGCACTGATGGGCCAAAAAGCCATTCAGAACAAGTGGTTCTCTGAATAAACTGAGAATAAGCTACATAATACAGGACTTAATCTGAAGTTAATTACACAAAGACATGGTCTGGGTGAAATTTCGAGTAAAAATAATGGGAGGAAAGCTTCTTGCATCCCAGAAAGCACCATCTTGGTAAAGGACTGTAAAGGACTTTAACTCTGTCCTGGTAAGGCCTCATCTGGAGTACTGTGTCCAGTTCTGGGTTCCCCAGTTCAAGAAGGACAGGGAACTGCTTGAGAAGGTGCAGCAAAGGGCTACGAAGATGATTAGGGGTCTAGAACATCTGTCTTATGAAGAAAGGCTGAGGGACTTGGGGCTTTCTAGCTTGAAGGAGAGAAGAGTGAAGGGGAATCTCATCAACACTTATAAATGCTTGAAGAGTGGGTGTCAGGAGCATGAGGCCAGGCTTTTGTCAGTGGTACCCAGTGACAGAGTATGGACACAAACCTGAACACAGGAAGTTCCAGCTAAACATGAGGAAGAACTTTTCTTTGGGGATGCTAGAGCACTGGAATAGGCTACCCACAGAGGTTATGGAGTCTCCTCTGGAGTCATTCAAAGCCCTCCTGGATGTATTTCTGTGTGATTTGTTCTGTGTGATTGTGCTGGTTTGAGGCTAATTGGAATATTTTAATAGAGAAAATTATATTATAGGTTGTGAAAACAAAACAGTGGTGATGTCNTGTCAGTGGTACCCAGTGACAGAGTATGGACACAAACCTGAACACAGGAAGTTCCAGCTAAACATGAGGAAGAACTTTTCTTTGGGGATGCTAGAGCACTGGAATAGGCTACCCAGAGAGGTTATGGAGTCTCCTCTGGAGTCATTCAAAGCCCTCCTGGATGTATTTCTGTGTGATTTGTTCTGTGTGATTGTGCTGGTTTGAG
>VWYK01076710.1:0-19783 GCA_013399775.1 Semnornis frantzii
GCTGGTTGTACTGAATCTTTAAGAGTGGCTTCTTTCCAGTGAACACAGAACTGCACATTTCAGGCTTCTGAAGGAAGCTGAAGCACAGTGTTTGTACAGTAAATTCACATCTGTGAGGCCTGCAAGGGGCAGACCCAGGAGCAAGGCCCCAGAGCCTCCCCCTCACTCCCCACTCACCTCTCCACCGCTCGGCGGATGTGTGCCATCCAGGAGTTCCTCTCCTCTTTGGAGCTTGTGTGAATTTCATACATTTCTGGTCCTTTTAAGGAAGCACTGATTAGGAACATGGCCTTTTCCTCGTTAGCTACCTCTCTCACAATCAGCTTTTGCAATGAGATAACTGGAGGCTTAGAGTCCTGTAAAACAAAATGTCCTTCACTGAGCTATGCCAGGTGGTTCTCAAGGTTTGTGATTCCTCTCTCCCACATTTTTCTACTCCCAGCATCAACATAAGCCACAATATCCCCACGTGGTAACCTCACTGCTACACTCTCTTGACATGGCACTGCTAACACTGTCCTTTGTGACTCCTGAACCATAGATCAAAGCAAGAATGTACATTTCAAAGCCAAGAGTTCTTGGCTCCTGATGATTACTAAAGGATGTCAACATTCCAGCACCTGAGGATTCCCACTGGGTCCCAGAAGTGTCCAGGCTCCATAACTGTGCTCATAAAGAGGCAAAACCAAAACATGAGTAAAGCAAAGCCCTTCAGAAAATGAAGTGAAAGAAGAGAACAGAAGGAAGTGTTAAAGCTCCAAGTTGGCAAGTTAGTTACAACAGGAATGAAAACACAACCCTGAGGTGCCAGGGAGGTCAGTCAGGCCCTGCAAGCAACAAAAGCAGGTGGCAGTGTGTTGCATACCAAAGGATCAGCTGCATTAGCTGGCAGTCTCTGCAAGGAGAGCAGGGATATCAGTTACTGAAACCCCATCCATGCTGCACACAGCACAGCTCCAGGGTATGGAGCCTGGAAAGATCCTCCCCAGAAGCAAGCTGCTCTTTGTAACTGCTGAGCACCCACAGTCTAATGCAGAGTGACACTGAGAGGGCTGAGCTGTGGGGCAGAGCTCAGCAGCACCAGCTTCTGCCAGCTCCTGTGCTGCAATTCAAGCCATGCACAGAGGTCACTGCAAGGCACAGCTGAAGGTAGGCACAGCTGAGGCTCTCTGTGCCCCTCTGTGAACTTGTTCTTCTGCTCATTGCTCAGCTGTGCTTTGGGCAGAATCAGTCTGTCAGAGTTAATGGCATAAAAGGAGCTGCTGTTCAAAGAGTCACCTCACACTGTTCAAGAGGAGAAGCTTTCAGCAGCCCTATTCTGTGCATTAGAAGAGCAGTCACCAAAATGGCTTTTGCCATTAGCATGCAGCTCTAAAGTTAATGTCTTGGAAAATAAAACACCCAAGAAAACAATTACACAAGAGAGCCTCTGGTAGTGCTTCTCTTACAGCCACAACTGGACTAGATGAGGACACAGTGTCCAGAGGGAACTGCTCTGAGGATACCTGTGGAGATGGCCCAGAACAGCAAGCTGCTCACTGCATCTGCTGCTGGAAAGTTCTCTGCCCTCAGTCATAGGCTGCTGTGACCCAAATTACCACATGCCTACCTGAATTTAGGGATGTGGCAGCCTTCCCCTTCCCATTAACAAAGAGAACAGATCATGCTTGCCAAGGGCTTCCAAAAGACTGCTCCAGCACATCAAGGACTTGTGCAAAGAGCAGCCTCAGAAAGTTCAGTGCAAGGGAAAGTCACAACAGAAGGAAAGGAGAAGCAGGGACCTTTGAAACACACTTGGGACAGCAGAAAACCACAGGAGATGTGGAAGCTAAAACTGGCTGATGGAAGGGAGCTCCATTTTGCCCTGAGAGGGATTCAACAAGGGCCTGAACTACCTCAGGAAAAGTGATTCTGTCCTAGGTTTAGTAACTTGATGCTCACTCTCGACCTACCCCAACAACAATCTATCATCTCCAGCTGGATTCCTTCTGCAGTTCCTGCCACTTTCATAAACACTCTGGGTGAATGGATGAAATCAGGAGAACAACACCTACCACTGATGCAAATGTGTATTTTTGGTCCTTTTCTTGCAAGAGCAGCAGTACATCATTTAACAGGACTGCCAGGATATCTAAACAGAGACAAAAAGAAGACTTTTGAAGCAGAAGGATTACTCCAGACTGAAAAAAACAAACCACTTGACTTAAACTTCCTGTGGGTCAGGGCACAGCACATTAACATCTGCACTACTGTGTCTGCTACTGCCTTCCACTTGAGCTGTCCACAGGCAGGTTGCAGCAGTGTACAACCAGCACAACACAGACAGAGGCATTCTGCACACTGGCTTGAGCACCCAGGAGGGAACACGTGCCCCCCCCCCCAGCAGCAGATCCTTCTGGAAGGACTGCATCTGATGTGTCATTGAAGCTTCTCCTCGAGCAGGTGGGCAATGAAGCTGTTAAAACATTCACCAATGGGCACTGTTTGATTTTCTGGCCAAGGAGACATGCTGCAGAGGGAAGGTGTCACACAATCGTTCGAAGTGTGAAGCAGAGCTCGCACAAGATAATGCTTTCCACAGGAGACTGAGGCAGGGTGACTCAAAGCTTTGTCATCTACCTAAAGACCTCCCTCTTGAATTGGAAAGCAGCTCAGCCAGATAACAAGCACACAGCATAAGGAACTTATCATGCAGCACTATAGAGAGGCTTATTGGACAAGCCAGGAATAGAACAAGTGCTATTTCCTCCAATATCCCATAAACACCAGGTTACTGCAGCTTATTTTATACCCAATCGATCAGGAATAAGCAGCTGCTAAAAGCAATGTGTAAAACAAAATGTCTGCTCCCCTGGCTCTGCCTTCCCCTTGAGGCCCTTCACCTTTGAGCCTCCCTGAGGCAGCTTTCCAGTAGAGCATCCCATCCAGCAGCAGCCTCCTCTGCCCCATGTCGTCCTTGCGGAACAGGAGTCCGTTCTTGCACTTGCCAGAGGACTTCAGCTCCATCCTGTGCATGATCTCACGCAGCCTCTGCCCCTTCTCACACTCATTCACCATGGCATCCACGTGGCTGATGGTGTCCTTGATCAGAGCCAGGGCCTGGCTCAGCTCCTCATAATCCCTGGTGCCAGCTAGGAGAGAAGAGCAGGCAGTCACATCTCTGCCTCCGCAGCGCTGAGGTGAGCTCCCAGATGCATTTTAAGAGGAGGGTTTGTGATGGGTTAGAGCAGATTCCTCCTCCAGTAGACTATCATAGAATGGTAAGGCTGGAAGGGACCTCAAAGTTCATCCAGTTCCAACCCCCTGCCACACCTCCCACTAGCACAGGTCACTCAAGGCCTCCTCCAACCTGGCCTTGAACTCCTCCAGGGAGGCAGCAGCCACAACCTCCCTGGGCAACCTGTGCCAGTGTCTCACCACCCTCACTGCAAACAACTTCCTCCTGACATCCACTTTCAATCTCCCCTTGACAGTTCAAACCCATTCCCCTTGTCCTGGCATTACAGGACCTTGTCAATAGTCCCTCCCCAGCCTTCCTGCAGCCCCCTTCAGATACTGGAAGGCTACTCCAAGCTCTCCTGGAAGCCTTCTCCTCTCCAGGCTGCAGAGCCCCAACTCTCTCAGCCTGTCCTCACAGCAGAGCTGCTGCAGCCCTCTCAGCATCTTGCTGGCCTCCTCTGGACTGGCTCCAACACTTCCATGTCCTTCCTGTGCTGGGGGCTCCACAACTGCCCCCAGGACTGCAGCTAGGGTCTGAGGAGAGCAGAGCCAAGGGGCAGAATCCCCTCCCTTGCCCTGCTGCCCACACTGCTCTTGCTGCAGCCCAGCACACAGTTGCTGTCTGGGCTGCACTCACACTGCAGCCTCATCTNCCCAGGTGCAGGACCTTACACTTGGCCTTGTTGAATGTCATGAGGCTGGCTTGGGCCAGAGCACATTCACTACAACTCAGAATTTGGAAAGTCAGAAAAAATGAAATTGTTTTTTACAGTTTAAACAAAATATAACAGTATAAGGAGAATAAACTACTACAGAACATAATAACCTTAAAGAAGATGGAGATGAGGTCAAGTGACAGCGAAGCAGCAAAGCAGCAGCCAAAACAGCAGTGGGGGAAGACAGCAGTGGGCACAGCAGAAGCAGCAAAGGGGAAGATCCGAGCTGTGCTTCCAGACATAAAGCTTTTGATGCTCCAATGAAACTATAACAACTTATCCATTGTTGCCATTTCATGGCCTATCCTTGGAATGTTCACCTCTCCACTCAGACTCCAATATTCTTCCACTTCTAAGTTTCTCTGTTCCAAATTTTTTTTCTTTATGTCTGAGCTAGAAATCTGTCTCAAAAGGCCACAGGGTTCCACACCAAACAGCATCTGCTGAGAGCTTGTGGCTACAAGGGGAAGCAAACATCTTGCAGCTCCCAGCCTCTGCTGGGCTGTGATAGCTTCAGCTCCTGTGTTTTGGTGGGTGCAGACTTGAAACTGAACTCTGCTCCTGACCCTCTGCTGAGGTGAGGCTGGTTTGGATCCATATCAAATCCAAACAGACAACAGACAAATCCAAACAATTCCAAATCCTGGAATTGTTTAAGATACAGACTGCCCAGGGAGGTGGGGGAGCATGCACGTGGCACTTGGGGGCATGGTTTAATGGCCATGGTGGTGCTGGGTCAGCTGTTGGGCTTGGTGACCTCGAGGCCTTTTCCAGCCCAAATCATTCTGTGATGCTATGAAGATCATGTCCAGCCACTACCCAGAACAGCATCTTCAGCTAACCAAGAGGTGAGGAAGCAGGAACTAGACAGCACCAGCCTGTCCCTCCCTAAGGGAAGAACATGGGAAACATGGCAGAAAAAGGACCAGCAACCAACTGGGAGGTTTGCAGGACAGGATTCCCAACCCACCTTCTGTGTTCTGGAGGATCCTCTCCACCAGCACTGGGTACTTGGTGATGCGCTGGGTCACCAGGAGGATGCACTCCTGCACCCCCAACCTCCTCACGATGGAGCAGTTGCCAATTTTCTAGAAGACAGGAGGGACTCATCACACCCAGGGCACAGTTTGCTCTGCCCTCAGTTTGCTCTCCCCCACCTCCCCATCATGCCTTTTCTGTCCCAAAACATTCCCATGCCATTGAGCACAGCAGCACACAGCTACCTGCGCTCATCACTGAAGGAAGCCTCCTGGTAACAGCACGGAAATTGCTTTTACTGCTGGAAAATCTTTCAGGTGTTATTTTCAACCACCCCTAACTGCAATAGTTGAGTAAATCCAGAGCCAAGCAGAGCAAGCTCCAAGTCTGAACTGTTTGCCTATTTGCTGATTGCTTTTTGGAACAGGATCAGTCCTTAAACAGACAGAAAAATGTCTTTTGAAAACCAGATCTCAGCACCTAGCAGCCAGCTGAGGTCACTGATGAATAAACTGTTTCTTTAAGTCCTGTGTGTTCCCCAGTGAGCTGCCCTACAGGAGGGGCATGTTCCTGTTTAGAAAGGGGATACTGCAAAGCATCTGAATCCCTCTGCAGGGATGGCACAAGCCTGCCAGCAGAGTCAGTGCCAGACCCTTCCTTCCAATCACTTAAGAGCTGAACCAGAGTTCAGCCTGAGAGCAAAGAGCTCTCAGCTTTACAGACTCTTCACTGAGAGGAGCTGCAAGGGCAGAGCTGTGCTGGGAGGTTCACACAGGATCACTTACTGAGGGCTGGAAACAAGAAGGCTCAGGGCTGTGCCATGTAAGCCCAGAGTCGGGTTACAGCCTCCCGGTGCCTCCTCAGCCCTTCCTACCAGCTGCACGTTAGGGTGTACAGCAGATCAGCAAAGCAGCCCTGGAGCCATCCTGGGTTTGGAAAGGTGACATAGTGGGGTAGAAATTGCTTGAAGTCAGCTAATTTGCCTGCAGCAGCCCAGCAGCAGCAGTTAGCATTGATTCCATCTATTACCAAGGCAGCTTCCAGAGATGGCCACACAGCAGAGCAGTGACAGAGCCACTCTGTCTCCCACTCCTCAGTGCCCTTGAGAGCCTGCCCCACATTTACCACCTGCTAAGGATGGATTTGTGTCCCAACAACTCCAGAGATCTACATCACAAGAAGCTAACAACTCACCACATGGGAAAGATGTGCCCCATACCTGCTTATTCAAACTGCAGAGATCTCCAAGGACAAACCAAAGCCTAAAGCAGCCCAGAGTGTTCTATTCCCCCCAGTCACAGGATGGAAGGCTTCTGGTTCTTGTTTACCTTTATTAAGTTTTGGAACTTCTTATTGCTTTGGAGCAGGTCTTTGTAGTGGCTGACAGCCTCGTTGTGTCCACAGCAGAACACTCCGTATCTCTCCTTCATTCTCTCCCCATTTTCACCTGAAAACTGATTTGAAACAGCAGAATGAGAGCCAAGAATCATGAAGGGGAAACCCTCCCTCCTTGCCAGACCCAGGGTTAACTGAGTTCTGAGACACTGCTCCAACGCTGCAATTCCTTCTGCACCAGTGAGGAGAGCCTTTTGAAGTGTGACACCTGAGAGCCTGCAGCACCACCAGACAAGCAAACCCTAACTGACAGCTGTCCTTTAGAAGGATTCTGGGCCTCTGCACTTAAAAAGGCTGAAGAGTATAAAAGTGAAGGGCAAAAAATGGTCACAAGAAAGGAAATTGTTGCTCACACTGTCTGGAGCTCAAAGGACCTTTACTGCATTCTCAGAAGGTCAGAAGCAAGCAGTTCAGCACTAAACAAGTGAGCCACCTGCTTTTTTGGTGTGCTTGGGGTGGGCACCAGCAATGTCTAATTCCACTTTCTGGAACAGAACACCTGAAGCAAGCCATCTGCAGCAGCACATCCCACAGCATGCCCCAAGCCCATGTGCTGCCAGAGCCATGGCAGCTGCAGCTGTGCTCCCACACTTGCACTGCTGCTCTGAAAGCCACCCCTGACACAGCTCTCAGTGATTTCTGAGTGCCACCAGCACTGGTAGGTTTGGATTCACACCTGCTTTACCAGGAGGTCACCAATGTTCTGGATAATGTAATTTCGATCACTGCCTTCTTCCAAGGACTCCTTCCGCCGCTCCTTCAGCTGGAGCAGGAACTGCCCATGCATCTCCAGCAGCTCATCCACACAAGGGAAGAGCTTGTTGATGACTGCCTGTGGGAACTGCAGCTCTTCTCTCATAGCTTTTGAGTACACCTTCAGCATTATTTTCAGTGTCCTAACATGGTGCATTTCAGTCTGCATTAGCTCTGGACAAGGGGAGACAGAAACACGAGAAATCATTTATGTGCTGCGAGCCGACAAAGAGGAGCTCCAAAAGCCACCACCCTTTGCACCACCTTGTTCTTCACCACCATCTCTGCATCCCTGACATGGAGCTCCCAAACTTGCCTTGTTAATCTCCCAAGTCAGTAGTTACTGCCCCAGCTCATTCAACCTCATCTCCCAGCTGCAGCTGAGCTGCTCCCCAGTTGCACTGCCAGGTTGTGCAGCTTCAGGCACACTGCAAACTGGGCTGCTTCCAGCCACTAACAGCAGACTCAGGCACACTGAGGAAGGGGTTGGAATTTTCACTCCATTTTACTTTTCAGGCAGAAGCTTCACACCCAGAAGCAGCAGGAATCAGAGCAAGGTGCAGGAATCCCAAATGCTCTTACCATAGATGACATCCTGCCTTTTGATCACGTCTCTCCTTTGCCTTTTCACATAGGACTGCTCCACTGCAACACTCCAAGACTCTGCCTCAAACTCGTGAGCATCTGTTTCTATTTCACTCCGGAGGGACACAGAATATGCATCTAGACCAAAAGCACACTCAGTTACTTTTCTATCATTTCCCACCTCATCCCTCACTAACAAGAGCAAAAACATCTCAGTGCCGCTGTCAGACTGAGTAAGCAGCTGCCTAAGGATCCTGAAAAGCACAGAAATTCCATACCTTCCAGAAAGATGGAGTCTGCTGTTGAAGGTGCAAGTGAGACAACATCATCTGAAGTCTGCTTAAATTTTATAAAGCCTGAATCCCCTTCATCCATGTCTCCTGAAATCAGTCTGAATGGCCAAAGAAATTAGACCAAGGGACCAAAACAGTATGTTTATTTTTCACGTTGCTTGACAAACCCCACCCCAATCAGACCTGGCTAAGAAGCATCTCTGCTAACCTCCAGAGCAGTTAACTCACAAGAGAGATAGAAAAGCCTCTGTTGCACTCCAGCTTTCAACAGTCAAATTAATTTAGCAGCTCCATCCCTGACACGACAGGTTGGATTAGAGCAGCGCGAGCGAGCAGGCAGCTTCTGGCATGGCATTGACAGAGACATCAGCCGGTGGCAAGGCACAGCCAGCTCAGAGTACAAAGGGCACTTTCACTCAGAGGGCAGCAGAGCTGTGCCACAGCAGAAGTAAACAGCCACTTACACCAGTGGGCAGCTTTGAATTTGTCCCCTAGTTTAAACAAGCCACCCTGCAACTGAAGCCACTGCTGTGTCCTGTGCCAGCCAGAACGAGCACGACCCAGAGTAAGTGACCTCAGAGGAGATGGCTGCATCTCAACCAGTCTGAGGACAGATATACCCCTGGAAACCACCTTCTAGACAGAGACACTCCAGCAGTGCCCTGTTTGATGGAGTTCTTTCACGACACAGAACAGAGGACTAAAGATGAGGTGATTTAAACAACAACTAAACCAAGCTCCATGTTCAGGGAAATGAATCTCAGCATCAAAAGCTCAACAAATCTCTTCTGAGCCTGAAAGCCAATGCAAGGTCTCGCCTTAGTTCTGTAGCTGTGCTGGCTTCAGAGTGGGGTGGGGGCAGAGGAGCAGGGATCAGGAGAGGAGCAGTTTACTTACCCAAGTTTACTGACAGCCCCAGCAGTGCTCAGCGAAGCCTGGGCAGGTCCTCGCTGGGCGATGGTCATGCCGAGGTGCCGCGGCAGCCCTGGGGTGCCATCCGCTCCCAGCAGGAGGCTGCGGGGCTGCTCCTTCAGGGAAGCTGCCAGAGAGGCAAAGATGGAATTGGTGCTGAGAAAATGAGGGGGACACTGCAGCTCCCCTGCTCTCAGACCCCTCTCCGAGTTTGGCCGGAGCACAGACAGGATCTTGGATGTCAGGAGCTCGTTGTCCAAGAACACATTCTCGTTCCACCTCCTGGAGAAGGAGCCACAGAAAGCCAGCTCGGGCTGAGCCGGAATCGCGCTGCTCCTGCCGCTGCTTTTGGAAGTTGTATTCCCCATGCTGCTGCCAGCTGCCCTCAGACCTGCCACAGTAACGTGGCCCCAGAGATGCTCTGTTTTTATACTACCTGTGATCCTTCTAGAAATGTAAAGCTGCCACTTAACTTACTGTATTGGCTAAATCAGCAGGTCTGAAGTGCAGGAAATTGGTCCCTACTGTGCCCATTTAGTGTGGAAATTGCAAAGTATCTCCTCCTTTAGTAAAACACCAGAACCTACACACAATCGTTCACACCCAACCTATCAGGGCACAGAACATCTCACGGCAAACAAGAAACATCTCAGACCACATCCAAAGCCCCCAAGTTCTCTGCCTCTTGCTGCCCAGTGATTTCTGTCTGTGCACACATGCTGACCACCACAGCTACCTCCCAGCTCAGTGCTGCAGCCTTTTAATGCTTTTCCCATCTGGACACAATGAACTGCAGAGATATTTAAAACTTTAATCACTGTTACACAGGACGAGGAAGCCTCTAATAGGCTTATGAAAAATGGATACAACTCTTTAGGACTGATGTCTGTAACGACCAGCAAGGCACAGCAGACAAAACCCAGCCCCTGCACAACGGAGCTGCAGGGCTGGTAGAGATAAAGAATCAGCCAAACAAGCTCCAAAATTCCTCACTGACAAGGTCTGCAGCTGCCCTTTAGCCAAAGTGCTTCTAAGGACATGGGAGTGGAACAGATCTCCTGGCTCCTTGCACCCAGGATTCTGCCACTGCAAGCTTTGTCTCACGACCCAGCTGAACTCCTCTCCCAGTACAGTGGTGAGAGGCTGCTTCAGGAGCAGGTTGATGTGGCAGTCCAAGAGGGTCTCCAGCTCCCAGTCAAGGTTTATGCACCACTAATTGACAACTCTTCTTGTAAAGCCACTGGTGTCTGCCCAGCTCCAAAGGTTCTCCCTCTTGTGCCTGCACTCCTCAGTGTGCCTCCACCAACACCGAAAGACAGAGGATGCCAGACCAGATTGGGTGCAAAGGGCCCTTAAAACCATCACCCTCTGTCCTGTCACAACAGACCCTGCTCAAAAGTCTGTCACCAATTTCTGATCAGTTCCTGTCAGCACTGAAAGGCCACCAGAAAATCCCCCTGGAGTCTTCTGTTCTCCAGGCTGAACAACTCCCTCAGCCTGGCCTCACAGCAGAGGTGCTCCAGCCTCAGACTATTTTCACAGCCTCCACTTCTGCCTTGCTCAGTGTAACACAGCTAAACCCAGGTACTCTTCCTTCCTCTTCTGAAACTGCTTTTCCCACTTTCCTTGATGTCCCAACCTCTGCATCTGCTTCTCTCCCAGTTCATCTTCCTGGAAACAGCTGACTAGAACCTCATTGGGGTTGCAGGGGAGGTTTCATCACTGCCATTTAATAGCAATTCTACCAGCGCATCTTTTCCTAGTGGAAACACCTTGCCCAAACCCTATTTGGGCTTCAAATCTCCTGGCTAAACACACAGCACATTCTCAGTCTACAGTGACCTGAAGAAACTGAGTCTTCTTCCACCATCTCTGAGCAACCAGCTTCAAGTCCAAAAAGGAGACTAAGGAGTTGTTGGCAAGCTTGGTGAAAGCAGATTCCTAAAGGCAAGGCTCAGGAGCAGCTGTCCTCAGTCCTCCCAGCTCCACTGGGGACGTGCTGCAATCATCACCCATCAAGTTCCCTTTCTGTGCTCCACAAGCCAAGAACACGAAGTTCTGTTTCACAATGGCAGAGACCTCCCCGGAGGCAAAACACCAGGAGAAGGATGGGGGACACAGAAAGAACAGTTTATACCTCTGTCAAGCTCTGCTTCTCTTTGACACTGACACGCTCAGTGCCTTTGGCTTGCTCTGCTGAGCATGGCCTTGCATGGTGGGTAAAGACACACCATGCCCATGTTATCAGCTGCTCCTTTACCTGCCAGCTTCTGCTTTTGACTATGGAAAATGAGCCCTGGCTGCCTGGCAGAGTCTGCACCACCAAAAAGCCATTTTCTGAGTTCAATTAGCAGTGTCTGCAGACTGCTGAGAGCCCATCGATCGCTGTGCCCCTGTCAGCCCAGACCAGACTGTGTACCACAGAGCTGTTCCAACCACAGCCCTACAGCCAGCTCTGCCCATTTTCATCGTCCCTCCTCGTTCCCTATTTCAGCCTCTGCACCTTCCCCTGAATGCACAGAACCACTCAAGGTAATGCAAGCAGCCACTCAGCACCTCACAAGCACCCTTCCCTTGGCACTGCCATGCCAGAGCCGTTCCCTGCAGGCACAGCCCTTGCAGTGCAAGTCAAAGGATGTCAGAGCAGAGCACACAAAACACACCCAAAGGTGCAGCCAGGCAGCAGAGCAGCCAGGCAGAGCTGCAAGGCACAGACTCTAGTTATGGTCAGCCACCTGAAAGCCAAGCAGCCTGCTCTGCCCATGCAGACCTCTCAGTGCTGACAGATTTAAATGCCACTGCAGGCCCACATCTGTGATGAGTTTTTCCAGCAGCACAAAGCTAGCTCAGAGCCTGTGCTGCAAGGGAGCTGCTCTTTATCCTTGGCTTTTTGTTTGTTTTTTACCTCCCTGATCCCTTTTCCCGCTTTGTTTCAGCAAAGATTTATGCTCAGACCATTAGTGCTAGCTTGTCTTAGAGATTTCTAGCAACCACTAGCTGCAGGCAAGTTTTAAATAGACAATTATGAAAATCTGATGTAAAACAAAGTTCACAGTTCTAGTCTTTTCAGAGGCCAGAGAATAGGCAATCAATGACAAACGAACACATCGATCCCTTTCCACCATGATATTTTGAGGTTACACAGCAAGGAGGAATAAAGAAAAATAAAAAGATAAAAAGATAAAAACACACAGGAGATTGCTAGGAGCCTCTGAGCCATTCCCAACGGGAAAAAAAATGAAGCCATCTTATTAAAAGAGACCTTTTCCATCCTTCAATAACTCGCTGGCTATAGCCCTTAAAACATATTAAAGGAAAAAATACAATCGAAGAGAGAAGCCTTGAGCACAGAAATCATCCTTTAGTACAAACCTGGGGAAATGCACTGGGGCGAACTCTGTGAAGATCCAGAAGGTCTCTGCTGCAAATCTTTCTGCTGGAGGAAAAAAAAACACAAGGGGCTTACACATGCAGAGCCAAACGAATCCCACCTGTCCTGTCATACAGCACTGACTGGGAGCGAGGGTAACACTGAAAGCATCAAAGGTTTGACACAGGAACAGTTTGGATTTTTTTGCCCCTGTTCCAGAAGAATGGCACACAGGCCTGAACAGTTTGTGTCCAAATTCCTTTCAGTGTGAACCAGATTGAAACAGAAACAAAACTGAAGTTCTGATTACAACTGAAGCTCTGATTATAACCTTTTATGCAACCTTCACCTCCACCCCATTCTCCACCAGCTTCCAGCAACACTGAGCTAACCCAGGCAGCTTCCCCAAACACTCCAGACTGCCCATTCCAAACCACATCTCTGGGATCCCTCCATCCTCCTCCTTCCCACAACAGAATATCACCAATCACTGAGATGCTCTTTGTCAAAGCTGCAAAGCTCTGTGACACAGTCTGTCAGGACTGGCTTTTGGGGGACTCTCGCTTCGCTCTGAGGATCTCATTTCTGACTTCACATCCCACAGTTCTGTGCTGCTGCTCTCCTCAGGGATGGTTTGTCTGGGGAAATTTTTAGGTGGTGTTGGATGATCTCAAAGATCTTTTTCAACCTGGTAATTCTGTGATCCTGTAATTCAACCACGAAGGTTTGGGAGATGGTGAAGAGTGGGAGCAAAAGCACCAGAGCAAGTGCATTTTCCATCTGAAAAGGCAAACCCACGAAGGGAAGGTGGGAGCTGTACACCCATACCCTCACAAGAACCCTTCTGCCCCCTAAGGAGGCACATTCAAAACAAGCACAGGCTGAGGACGCTGCCTCTAACCTCTAACTGCCCAGGTCTGAGCTGCTCTGCTCTCTCTTCCCCCTCATGGTACTCCCTGATCTGCTATCAGCCTCTGAAATCATCAACACTGTAGTTCAACACAGTCTAAAACTCCCTCAAGTAGAATTAGTTACAAGGAGGAGGAAATGATTTTCAAACCCAATACCAGAATAAAAGAGCATCAGAGAGCAGCCTGAACCCAACCTGTCACCTTAGATGTGAGCACAGGCACCAGGGTGAGAGCTGAACAATGAGCACCTTAGCAAAGCACCAAACTCATCGAACCTCAGAGAGGAGAGAGTTGAACACTGCATGGCTCAGTTCATGAAACCAATAACTGGTACCACCAACCTCCCCTCCTCTGGCTGTTCAATCATTAGAGGGGGATACAACTCAGAGGGGTGACACCATCCAGCTGTGTTCCAGCAGAAGGGATGGGTCTGAGCATCCTGAGAAGGGTCAGGCACAGTTCTGACAGCCACAAGCAGTGGTGAGTGGTAATGCAGCAACAGAACACTTCCCTTTGCTCTCCCTACACTGTCATTAATTACTGTAACAAGTTGATAACTATTCAATGTCTGGAGGATGTAGGGCAAGCCTCCTGCACTGAGGTCAGTTCAAACCCTCACTCATTAATGGCAGTGCTTGATGGTGAGTTTACAGAAGAAGAAACTTTGAAGCCCACCTTGGGTTTGCTGCTGCTGCATTCAGCCAATAAACTCCTGCAGTTCTTGTGGACATTCACGGCACAATCTGAAACACACAGGAAGTCCTCAGTGATTCCTGTCCATCCTATCCAGGGAGAGGCAGGGGAGGTCTCAGTGCTGGAGGAGCTGTGGAGTGAGCTCAGATTTCAGCAAGCACCCTTAGTTATGCAGGCTCTGCTCTGACCTTACAGCAAACATTTGCGGTTCTAAGGCAGCACTCAGTGACCCTTGCACAGAAGCAAGCAAGGGACACTGGAGTGCACTGGCAGAATTCTGCCTTCTCTCCACTCAAGCAGGCTGCTGCTTCCCTCCCACCTGCAGAGGCCATTTCCACATCTCAGAACTGGCACCATTCAAGAAGGCAGCAATTCCTGTGGCTGCCCTTCTGCAGGGCATCGGGAGACAAAGCAACCACAGCAAAACTCCAGGCACAGCACAGAACACCCAGGGGTTGCCAGGCAGAAGAACTGAAGCAGCTCCCTCTTACTCAAAAGGCACAAACCCATTAATCCTATAGTAAAATCCCAGAATCTCAGCATGGAGAGGTTGGAAGGGACCTCTGGAGATCACCAACCTCCCCTAAAGCAGGGCACCCACAGCAGCTTACCCGGGAGCACAATAGCCAAGGGGGGTTGGAAGTTCTGCACAGGAGACTCCACAACCTCTCTGGGCAGCCTGCTCCCAGCCTCCAGCACCCTCACACCAAACAAGTTTCTCTTCCTGGTCAGATGGAATCTCCTGCTTCCAGTTCATGCTCATTGCCCCTTGTGCTGTCACTGGGCACCTTCCTCTTGCCCCTCACCCTTTCTTCCAATCTTTTTTCCTTTTAATAACCACTGTTTAAGCAGGCAGGGTGACAGCTGCTAGCATTTGATCTTTTCTGCAGCTTTTCTATCAAATAGGATCCTTCATCAAAGGTAGAAGCAGGACACCAGCAGCTTAGGAAAGGAAACCAGGACCTGATTCCTGCCACATGCTTCAGGCAGCCCTCTTGAATAGAGATGAAACACAACTGAGAAGAAGAAGACATCTGCTAGAGAGGAGCCTGGCTATGTTTAAAGAAGAGAGGACAAACTACTTCAGGTCTCCTCACCCAAACAGAGCTCTCACCCACGCCTGGTGCCAAGAGCTGCTGTCAGGCTCCTCCTGAAGGCAGCAAAACGAGGCTGGAGTGTGCCACAAGTAGAGGAAAGCTCTGGGAACAGGAACAAAGGCCTTGGACACAAAGGCATGAATAATGACACAAAAAGCCTGAGTGCACAGAGATGCTCTTCTGCTCTGCAGCTTCCCCAAGTGTGGACGGAGAAGAGGAGCCCAACGTAGTGCTGGCAGTGCCTGCCCCAACACCAGAGGCCTCCCACAGCTGCTCTCTTAGCTGTGGTGTTTCTGTGCCACACAGCCAGGCAAAAGGCACAGAGTCTGAGCTCAGTGCCTGTGCCTCTGGACACATGTGACACACACCAATGAGCCAAGTGATTGCCTGCAGAGAACAACTCTGTGGCCATTTCAGCACTGAAGAGGCCTCCACCTGCCACCCCAGCCAGGAGCTGGTCAGCAGACAAGCCAGGACAAACTGCCAGCTGACAATGGAGCCCCCTCTGCCCCCCAGATAAAGGAGCAAACTCACACAGAAACCACCACACAAAAGGAAACAGAAAAAAAACTCTCCATGAGGTCAGGCCTTGGGCAGAGCTTTCATAGGAGTTCTCCTTAGAGCAGAGCAGGCAGAGCCCAGGGGGTGCTGCCCCCTCCACAGCTCCACATCGCCTCAGCCCCCCTGCACTCCTCTGCCATTGTGTAATGCCCCCACCCCAAACACCTCATCAAACTTTAACCAGACATTCACATCCCTGCTATTTACATATCTCCAGTGATGACATCTGATAATTCTTTTTCCTATTAATGATTAGTGAGGCTGATTCTGGCTGGCACCGTGGCACGCTGACTGCCAGGGGACAGCAGCTCTGCAGGGTTTGCAGTTCCACAGCCATGCAGGCTCTGGAGAGAAAGCTGAGAGCACTTTCAGTAGGCATCTGCCACTCAACCAGCTGGTACAGCCAACAGTGCTGTGTACCAGCTTCCTCTGCTGCTGGAAGAGGCTTTGCCCACCAGGACAGAACATGCTAGAAACCAGGGCACTGTTACAGAAAAGCCAAGCTACAGCTAAGCCCAAGGACTGGACGCTCCAAGAGGCTATTTGAAATGCAGCTGGCTGAAGGACTTCCTGGGCAGCATTTTTGCCCACCCAAGAGAAGAACATCTGCAAACTGACCAAGGAATCCGACTGCCCTGCATGCACCTTCACTGCAGAACACATCCCAGCTTCTGCAGACAGTGCTGGACCAAGCACAGCCCAGTCAAGGGTAAGAGCAAACATTTCCTTTTCCTGCAGAGAGCTTCTCCTTGCATCCTTCATCCTCTGGACAGTACCTAGGCACAGGGCACTGGAGAACAGCAGGGGTCAAGAGAAAAACAGAGAGAAGAGTGAGGGACAGAGGACAGCAAAGAGGTGTCAGGAACCTGCACACACTGAGGCTGACATTTAAGAGCAGAGACAGCCACAAAAGGCTGCTTTAGGTGTACACAGAACCCAGAGACAGCAACCAAAACAAAGGGGCATTGCTCAGTTCAGACTGACAAAGTATCTCTGTATCAGCTGGCAGTACCTGGCAGCATCTGGCCTTGTTCAAATGAAGAATTCAGAAGGGACAACACTGAAATTAAATGAACAGTTGTGTCAGCAAGGCCCTCTCAAGGTGGAGAGGCACAGAAGGTCTTCCCAAGGAAGATGGAGCTAGAAACTCCCAGGACTGCCAGCCAGGTTCACTTCTTTCTCTTTCCTGTCATCTCCCTGACATTGCACCTGGATGAGGCTGGCAGGGAAGCACAGATCCTCCACAGGACTGTTTGCCCACAGACTGTGCAGAGGGCCATGGCCCTGGTCAGTGCTGAGAACAGCAAACTGCTCACACACTTGGAAGGTCCAAGGATTTGGGTCACCTCACCTGGATGGGGACAGGACCACCACTGCTGGAGCTGAAGGTCCAGCAGTGATCAGTGTCATGCACAGAGTATGGAAACTATGCAAATCCATCAGGGCTGCTCCTGGGCTTAAACCAACGGGGTTGGAATTCAGACTGAGGATCTGGGGAGCACAACCCCACATCTGCCCACCAGAAAGGATGTCACTGCCTCAGAAGCCTTTTGCACAGGCTAGTGCCAGTGACAACCTAACACTGAAGGACTAACTGCAACAGGGATCTCATGCAGCAAAGGAAGATATAACATGGAGAGGCTCAGCATCATCAGAAAAGGTCCTGTTGATGATTGAGGGCAATGAAATTAATCTCTGGGGTAATAACCCTCTTCCCTCATTAATGAGCACTTTATGGGACATCACACTGCAGTGCCCCAAAACACAGGGGCAGCTCACAGCATGCAGGAGGACAACGGACACGAGAAAGGGCAGCTGAAGATTATCTCCTCCCCCAGCCAGAACACCTTCCAGTGGACCAGACACTGCCAATGGCCTATAAACACCCTGCAGAATTGGATTGCAAGACAGATCTGTGACTCACCAGACACTGTGGGCATTGTGACCCTAGCCTCTGGTCTGATAAAGTGATTCTTAAAAGGCCATCTGCAAACAGCCACAACTCAGAGATGCTGTGGTTAAACCAAGGTGGAAGTGCTGCCTCCAGTGCTATTTTAAATTACATTAAAACCCCCTTTAAAACAGCCAAGTTCAGGTGTGGACACCTGTGAAGACAGGCTGAGGGAGCTGGGGTTGTTCAGCCTGGAGAACAGAAGGCTCTGGGCAGACCTCAGAGTAGCCTTCCAGTACCTGAAGGGGCTCCAGGAGAACTGGGGAGGGACTTTCGACAAGGACTGGGAGTGACAGCACAAGGGGTGATGACTTCAAGAAGAAGCTGAAATGAGGAAGAAATTCTTCCCCAGGAGGATGCTGAGGCACTGCAACAGGTTGCCCAGAGAGATTACAGAGGCTCCAAGCTTGGAGGTGTTCAAGGCCAGGCTGGATGAGGCTTTGTGCAACCTGGGCTGGTGGGAGGTGTCCCTGCCCGTGGCAGGGGGTTGGAACTGGATGATCTTTAAGGTCCTTTTCAACCCAATCTATTGTGACTCTATGATCCACTCTTGTATGTCAGAGCACATTCACTGCCTCTCAATACACAGACAAAATAATTTTCTTAAGAAATTAATTACTTTTATGTTTTAAAATGTTCAGTGCTTCAGGGAGCAAAGAGCATCTCTCCCCTCTTCCCACACCCCACACAAGGTAAATCCTTGCTCTTGATCTGACAAGGAAGCAACTTCATGATTACCAGAGAACACAAAATCTGAATGTAGACCCAACGCAACAGCTGAGGAGCATCTCAAACAACCCCAAGGCTGTAGAAAAAGCAGAGCATCCTGGTGACAAATCTCCTCAGGAAAGAGAAGGAAGAAGTTTCTGCACTGGAGAAATCAAGGTCAGGGACTTTCAGGAACTCAGAGCAAGTTTAACTTTGTCCCCGTGGCTCTGCAACTGCTGTTCACCTGCTCTGCTAACTCACCTCATTAGGCAAAGACAGAAACCAAAACTGGAGGGTGCAGGGTGATGAGATGCTGCACCTTCTGAAATGGAGACAGTCCACACGGGACAGCAGCACCATGGAATGATCAAGTTTCAGCTTCTCTGTTCAAGCATTCCTCCTGGTCTCCAAAAACAACCTCTAATTACTGCCTGTATCTGGCTTTATGGTCAAAACATCAGAGAGAGGGCTGGGGTGGGGCTGTGTCATTCCCAACACTGCAACTTCTGGTGGCCTCAGGGTTTTCTCTACACAGAAACTGGGGCACAGCACAGGAACAACACACCAGGAGCTGATGTTTGTGTTCTAAACAATGCCGAGGAGAACCAGCACTTCATCCTCAAAGGAAGACCAGCACCACCCCAGTTCTCTCACACTGAACCCTTCCCCCATGCTCCGGGCACCCTGCAGGACTGAAGCAGCAGCTATGACAATCATAAAAGGTATTTTAAATATTTCACAGGTAAACATTAGGTGGAACTGCAACACAGAGCATCTGATGGCTCCTGCTGCAGAGCTCTGTTCCACCGCTTTATTTTTTTATCAGACCATAAACTGTTTACCTCATCACGTTATGACTTTACAACACTGCCAAATAAAAAAAAAAAAAACCCAGCTACATGAAACTCTCTCAAGATGGAAATGAGAAGGAACCAAGAAGCTTTTCTTCCCTTGGTTTTTACACAAGAGACATACAGAGGACAGCAATTAACCCCTTGTACAGAACCTTCAGACAGCATAAGGGACTCTGACGTGTTAGAGCAGCAAAACCACAGCAGCAAGAAACATTCAGGAGGCTCTGAAGCACCTCACCTCCTCCAAAGTCCTCACTGCTCCTAGCTCCTGCCTGGGTTTCCTTTCAGCACACACAAGCTACTACCTCCTGCTCCTCTCCCTAATACGGCAGAGCTGTGGAACAGTTCAAAGAGGTCAGTCAACACGACCGGGGGGTCTGAAGTTTCTTCGTTCTTTTATTCGTAACACATTTAAGGTCTTTCTAGGCACATCCCAGGCTTTCCTCACTGCTACAGCACCAGGCAGCCAAGACGAGGTGCAGGATTTCATTACCACAAGGATGCTCGAACTCCAGCTGTGGCACGAAGCCAACCGGCTTCGCTCCGCTCCCCTCCCTGAGTGGTATTTCAGCTCCTTCGGCCCCTAAAAGAAGCTTGTAAGGCAAAGACTCGATCTGCCCAAGCTACGTCCTGGCCTGCAGGTTAATCCCTGAGCCGCTAGCGTTGGGACGGCCACAGACCCGCGGGACCTGGCACGGCCGGGACGGCAAAGCCTCTGCCCTGCTCTGGCTGCTCTCCGCTGCCGCCCTGCGCCGGGCGGGCGGCACCGCCTCCAGCCCAGCTCCCC
>VWYK01076710.1:19951-52267 GCA_013399775.1 Semnornis frantzii
GCGGGCCGGGCAGCAGCGCCCGCAGCCCACGGCCACCCCGAGCCCTCGCTTCGCCCTCAGTCTGCTCCCGGATCGAGGAGAGCGGCCGGAGCCAGCAGCCCCCTGACGAGGAATCCGAGCGCCCCGTCCTAAGCCCGAGCGCTGCTGCAGCCTCTCCTCCGCCCGGCCGTGGCTCTAAAGATGCCAAAGCTGCGGGGAGCTGTCCCACATCATCGCTGCCTGCGGTGCGAACAAAGCGACAGCAAGGCCCGAACGGGATGGGGGACGGTGGCGCCGTGACAGCTTGGCAGGGCCGTGGGTACCTGCGCAGTGCCCGGCAGTTACAGAATCATAGAATGGTAAGGTTGGAAGGGACCTCAANGGCCTCCTCTGGACTGGCTCCAACACTTCCATGTCCTTCCTGTGCTGGGGGCTCCAGAACTGCAAACAGGCCTCCAGATGGAGTACTTGCCCTAGTACCTCATTAAAAGCCCAGTGGGATTTGCCATCGTGCACAGGCTGAAGTGAGTATGACTGCTCCTGCCAAGGCTGCTCAGGGCCCCCAGGGCTTGGCACTGGCTTCCTTCTCCAGCCTGTGACCTCAAGTGGTTGCCCGGGGCCCTTGTGCAGGCACCCGGCGAAAGCACAGGGGGCTGCTGTGCACTGTCAGCAGCTTCAAGCACTGACTCAGAACTAAAGGGTTGGGAAAACCTCTTCCCTTACCCCCAGCTAGGTCTGACCCAGAGTTAGCACTGAGCTGCTGAGGTGCTCTGTGCACAGAGGAGGAATCAGAGGCGCTCACGACCTGACCTGACCTCCTGCTCGGTGATTCACTCTGATGTGCACACACATTTATCTCCTTCACAAGCTTGCCACGTTTTAAATCACATCAAAGCTGCCCATCGAGCTTGAAAACACAGCACCCAGGATAAAACCACATAGCTGAGCCTCTCCCATCCACCCCACAGCCTGCCCACGCTGCTTTGAAAGGACCCGGCCCCGTTCAGGCTGGAATTGTGCTGAAACCCGAGGCTGCCCCAGGACCAACACTGGCTCTGGTTTCCACATGGCCACCTGCTCAATCGATTTTATTTCTCTCTTTCTCCCTTTGTCTTATGGTTGCAAGCTTGTCAGAAGTGTTCCTTCTGTGCTGCCTCTGAGCAGGGCTGAGTACAATAAGAGCCCAGCTGTTTATTGGGGGCTTTGCTGCTTCTGAGCAGGGCTGAGTACAATAAGAGCCCAGCTGTTTATTGGGGGCTTTGCTGCCTCTGAGCAGGGCTGAGTACAAGGGCCCAGCTGTTTATTGGGGGCTCAGCACTCCAGAGAAATAATCATTAAATGAAGTGGTTTGGGGGTGAACAGCTGGGTGTCACTTGGTGACAGATTAATCCTCAGACACGTCAAACTCGGTGCTTCGCTGTAACATAAAAGCAAAGCCTTGTGGATTGCCCAACTGCAGCTGTCAGAGCGAACCAGAACGTGCTGTGCTCGCCTGGTGCCCTCGGGGTATCTCCACAAAACCTGCAAAATCTGGCACGGCAACCAGCTGAAAGACTCCGTAGCTTGGAGCTAAGGTTTGGGTTGCAAAGAGGAGAGTAGCACCAACTTTCTAATCCTGTGTCACTCTACATTAACAAAAGGTTTTGTACTGAACAAGCTGCAGGTGGATTATTGTGTTGTGCAGCCCTGTGCATTCGTCAGGCCAAGTGTCTTAGCAGGGAGTGCAGCAGGAGCATTGTGGAGGTGTTCCAGAGGAAGGTGGTACTGCACAGGCACAAAAAGAGAGTGAAAAGCAGTAAAGCAGCAGCACTGCCAGTAGAATATTCTTCAGCTCCCTTCTCTAAAGCCTCCAGAGCTGGGCCAGCTCTATGTCAGCAGGCCCACAGCTCACTCAGGGTTTCCTCTGAAACCACTCTCAGGTTTGCCTTAGCTCCTTCCTTGGCCTGAAGTGCAGCAGCCTGGCGCAGTCACTCTGCTTTCACTTGTTTTGTTTACACTCCTCTCAGGGCTGCTTGTTCCAGTGAGACTCAGCCCATTTATCACCACATTCAGCAGAGAGGAGAGACAGACAGACAGCCTGGTGTCCAGCACAGTAAGTACCACTTGTCAGGATTCATTACAAGCACCTTAGAATCATAGAATTAGCCAGGTTGGAAGAGACCTCCAAGCTCATCCAGCCCAACCTAGCACCCAGCCCCAGCCAATCAACCAGACCATGGCACTAAGTACCCCATCCAGGCTTTGCTTGAACACCTCCAGGGGTGGTGACTCCACCACCTACCTGGGCAGCCCATCCCAGTGCCAATCACCCTCTCTGTCAAGAACTTCCCCCTAACATCCAGCCTAGACCTCCCCTGGCACGACTTGAGACTGTGTCCCCTTGTTCTGTTGCCAGTTGCCTGGGAAAAGAGACCAACTCCACCTGGCTACAACCTCCCTTCAGGTAGTTGTAGACAGCAATGAGGTCTGCCCTGAGCCTCCTCTTTTCCAGGCTGCACACCCCCAGCTCCCTCAGCCTCTTCTCACAGGGCTGTGCTCCAGGCCCCTCACCAGCTTCACTGCCCTTCTCTCAAAGAGAAACCAAACACTTGGGTTGCAGCCATAGGCTTGCTGTTGAAGAGGATAGTTGGTGTGGCCTCCCTGCAGGCTCTAGGGCCGCATCTCTCCCGTGTAGTAATGGAGATGTAGCTCTCGAATGGAAAAGATGTACAGGACCCACCTCTACCCCAGCACTCAGGTCATTAGGAGGGCAGCCATCCTCCTGCCATCTGTATTCCATGGCTCATCCTTGGCTCGCCTCCATGGCGTGGCCTGCTTGGAGAGCTCTCCTCCTGTCAGGGCTTTCCTGGGACTCATCTAACTCCTGCTGCATAAACTCTGGAAGCATGTTTATAAGAGAGGATTAATTTAGGCACAGAACCTTCTCCACCCTTGACAGCAAAGGCTCAAAAGGAGGTTTCTCTATTTCCAGGTGAAAATAAACCCAGAGCCTCACAGCTCAAAGTTTATGTAAGAGCAGAGTTTGGGTGGCCACCATCGCTGAGTGCCTGCAATCATTCCTCTTTGTTTTTCATCCCTGCCAGGCTACTCACATCACATCTGTGAGACTCAGGATCTGGAGCTGCACAAACTCTCCTGTGCTGAACACACACCACAGCCTCCTGCCCTCCGAGACTGCACTGGGGCAGGAATTGGGTGGGAGAGGGACACGAGTCACACTGTGCAGGGCTACCCATGCTGCCTGCCTTCTTCATGTGCTCATCCCTAGCAGAACCACGATTCCTTGCTCTCAATTAAAAGCAGAATTCCTCCTGCTGTTACTGCCTCTAACGAGAAGAGCTCTTGCTCCTCTATGTCATCACAGCCATGGAAGCCACCAGACTTTGTGTCCACTGGACAGCGCAAAGACCCGAGGTCGCCTCCTCACTTCCCACCCTTCGTCCCTCTGGCTTCAGCTCGTCCCTTTAAGCCCCTTCCTGCCTGCTTTGCCGCCGCCGCCGCCTGGTGGCGCTGCAGCTCAGAACCCAGGGCAGCGACCCCGCGGCAGCGCCGAGCCGCGGACGGCTGAGAGCCAGAGCGCAGGGATGGGGAGAGGGGAACTCACCGGGGGGAAAACAAGAGGAGCGGCCAAACAGCCTCAGACCCGGGCGGCAGCTACAGCTGCTGCTGAACCCTGACGCAGCAGCTCTCACCTCTGACAAGAGGACCTGCAGCGTGGCTCCAGAGTTTGCTTTTCAGGAGCCCTCTCAGCAGCTTGCTGCAGCCCAGGCACTGCTCCGAACTGCAGAAACGCAGCCGCTGATACAAACCACCAGCTCCAGCACCCAGCAGAACCCAAAGGAAGACACTTCCAGGCTAACAGCTGTCACACAAGTCCCATCCTACATCTGACCACAGACAGGCCGTTGATTTTAGTGAGCATCTCAGAACCCTGCCCAACTGCTCAGCTTCAGCTCAGGCCTTTGCAAAGGGAAGAGGCAAACCCCAGCCCTGCTGCCCACATCTGCCTGGGCAGCAAATCCCTGAGCAGCCCAGAAAGTCAAAGGAGATGTTGCAGAGTCCCAAACACAAACCAGTTCCTCACTGCTCCTGAATGTTTGCAAGACTCACAGAAGGGCTGACAAACAATGCCAAAGTTTCTATAGCTCATGTCCAACACTCCTGGGCCTGTGACAGATGATGCTGTGCTGAGCCACACTCCTATTTCAACACCTAGCTCCAACTCCTCATGCTCCAGACCACAGATTTCTATAGTGGTTGACCAGAGAAAAATCACTCAGACGAGCAATGACCTCAGAGTTCTCCAGACCATACAGAGCACAGCTCCAAGCATTGGTACACTGGGGATCAAGGACTGTCTGCATCCCCTCAGGTTCAGACATTTCTTGTAAAGCAGCATTCAGGACTGAGCTAGAAGCTTCCCTAGAGAGGAATGAGGCATAACTCCAGCTCCTCCTGCCATATCTGGCTTCTCTCTAAACATCCACAGAGCATTTGCTCTTACTCTGCTTCCTGCTGGGATGTCTGAAGAATGTTTACTAACAGCTGGACCTGTGGTCTTTTTGCAGTTAACCTCCATCTGCCCTGAAGGCAAAATACACTTCCACAGCACGTGTCCAAGGGCAGCCAGTTCCTTTGTGCCTCAGGAAGGTTTTACTGACCTTGAGAACCTCAGAGAGACCTTTACTGGAGAGCGAGCATTGCCTCAGGGTTAGAGAACGAGAGCAACCCTCTCCTTTCCAGAAGATTCCCTCTGCCTACAGACAATCCCTTGGGAATTAAAATGTTCTTCAGTGCCCTGAGTACCTGCCCCAAAGGAGGGACAGGGTTTGTCCATCAGCCAAAGCCATGCAGCAAGGCCACAGAGACTGTGCTGGGAGGCCAGTCTCCTGCATGCTGGTGGAGGAGCAGCTGCCATTCCTGTGCACTGCTGGCAGCCAGAGAGCAAAGTTCTGCACAGGTCCTGGGAGGCACTACTGGATTAAGTTTGGGATGCTCTAGAAATCCCTGTGGCCATGCACAGGGAGGGTGCAGAGCTGACATCACTGCAGCGGTGAGAAGCGATGCAGCTTGGCTCAGGCAGCAGGCAGATTTGCTTGGCCAAAGCAGGACTTTGTGCAAAAAACAGTTATTAACAGAAAAGCTGACCTAGAACCCTCCTTGGGGAGAAGGGGCAGGAAATGGTCAATGGCCAAAGAAAGTGAGGATTAAACTGTTGCCAGGCAGGACTCAGAGATCATTTCAGAGCACTGGGGGTTGGGGTTCTCCAGTGTGGAGAAGAGAAGGCTCCAGGGAGACCTTTCTGTGGCCTTTTGGTGCTTACAGGGCCAGTCAGAAAGCTGGGGACAGAATTTTGAGCAGGGCCTGTTGTGACAGGAGAAGGGGGAATGGTTTGAACTAAAAGAGGAGGTAAGGAAGGATTTTGCTTTACATTGAGGATGGTGAGCCCCTGGCCCAGGCTGCCCAGAGAGGAGAGAGCTGCCCCATCCCTGGAACCATTCCAGGTAAGGTTGTTTTGGGCTCTGTGCAACCTGCTCTAGCTGGGGACGTCCCTGCTGATGGCAGGGGGCTTGGACTGAATGGCTTCTAAAGGTCATTTCCCACCCAAACTAGTCTGAGATCCTATGGTTTAGACCATCTGGAGAAAGAGTCAGGCCAGGCCAAGCAGGGTGGTGGGGAGCAGCCAAGCCAGGCAGAAGAGCGAAAGGATCCATGGGGCTGACCGCAGGGAGCAGAGTGGAGGCTGGGGAGTGAGGTGCAGTCAGGTTGGGTCAGTGCCAGGCAGCAGCAGCCATACTCACTCAGGCACTGCAGACCACTTTTATTCACAAGAGGTTTGGCACACAGGGAGCAGCTGGTGCAGCTGGAGAAAACCCCTGGCACAAGCTGGTGCCTATTGACCTCTTTCCACCTCTCTTTTGGCTCCTTTGTCTCCTTCTCTTTTGGCTCCTTTGTCTCCTTCTCTTTTGGCTGCTCTTTGTTCTTACCCTGGAAGGAGAAAAAAGAAACCAGCTCTGTTACAGGCCTTGCACTGCCCACACATTTCTCATCCCCCTGGTAAAACTGAGCACACAGAGAGCTGGTGCACATCAGGTTTAGCAGGCACCTTCCTGATGGAGCCTTTGGGACCACAGTGCTTTTCCCAAACGCCTTCCCCAGGCTCAGGCCAGTCCCTCTAGTCCAGGTCCATGTGTGATGAAAGGCAGGACACAGCACTGCAGCACAGATCTGTGCCTCTGCAGGCTCTCACCACCACCATGGGTGATCCCAGGTGGTCACCCAGCCAAAACAGTGTTCTGCTGGGCTGCTCAACTCCAGCTGAGACAGCGGCCAGAAGTCTGGCTGGAAGTCAGGATCACTGCCCACAGTGTATCTGCTGACCTGAGCCATCCCAAAGCAATCCAACTAACTGGTCCCTGGGCTCAGACCCCCTTGAAGAATTCAACAGTTCCTTTCCATGACTTCAGGCTCTGCCCTCACCTTATCCTTCTGCCAGGAGCCTGTGACTCGGCTGCGCAGGGAGCTCAGGCGCCGCATCACCTTCGTGCCCCTCTCTGCTTTGTCGCTTTTCCCACTGTCCTCCTTTCTGAAACGAGACCCAAATCACCTTCTCTGAGGGACTCCCCTTCCCAGTCCAAGGAAATCACTGCTGAAATTCACCTGCAGCAATACTTTAGGACCCTGTCTCTGACCTTTCCATCTCCTGGAGGGTCAGGCTCTGCATCAGCCATGCCACGAGTGGATGCTCATAAACAAGCTCAGCTTGCTGTCTGTGTGGGTTCTGGCTGCCCCTGGGGCTTTGTTCAGCACCAGACCCTGATCCTGGCTGAACCCTTACAGACACCAATGTCCTGCACAAGGTGTGAGCAGGGCAGCAGAGCTCAGAGGACAGAGGACTTGAATCGGCCTGCTTGGGGCACAGTGTGAGGGTCCCCATCTGTGCCACTTACTCATTAGACAGGAACTCAAACCAGGTGATGTTCTGCTGGGAGCAGTCACTGCCTTCTTGCACACAAGCTCTCTGCTTTGCCCTGTGTGGGGAGAAGGCATCAGACACATGGCAGCAGAGCTTTTGGGTTGGTGGAAAGGCTCATCATGGGAGATAGGGCAGGAGCATGTTTAGAGTTTCTAAGAAGAGGCAGGGGAAAGCCTTCTCCTTGCATCCCACCCTGGGGACAGGAGGAATGCAGTGATTCTGGTACCCTTTGGAGCTGCCCCTCAGGCAACCAAGTGTCCTTTGCCAGGTGGATCCTAAGCAGACCCAAGACCTCCTCACTCACATCCCTCTCCCAGACACACTTACCCATGGTAATGTTTCAGCTCCTGAAGGACCTGCTGGACAATCAGCCTGCCGGGGATGGGGCAAAAGAAAAGCAAGGGATTAGAAAATGTCCTTGCAAAGAGGTTCTGCACCCCACAGAGCAGCTGCTCCTGGTTTACCACCAGCCACTCAGCTGTGCCCCAGCATGGAATGGGATCTCCTTTGTTGCTGTATCTCCAGCAGCTCAGAGACACTCAAGAGTCTCCATCTCAGAACAGCCAGGACCAACAATACCTACACGTGGTCTGGGGACACATGGTCCTTCTCCAGCATCTCCAGAGCAGGGGGCTTGACACCTGCAATACAAAACACTCTCTGCAGGGGTCTTGGCTTGTGGTTGGACCCCAATAATCTTTCTGGGCTCCCACTCTGCCTTTAATGGGGAGGGAGAAATGCCAGTGGCAGCAGGGGCAGAAAAGGCTGCTCTGCATTCCTGTGAGGGAGGTGAAGCTTGCATCACTTCCCTGTGTTACTCCTCCCTTCTCCAGTCTGTAGCACTTTGGCTTCAGAGGATCTTGCTGCAGATAGAGGGCAGGAGCTGAGGCCACCCCAGAGATGGTGATGATCCTGGAAGTCTTTTCCAAGCTTACTGATTCTCTGATGGCTCCAGTTTGTTACCCTTTTAACCACAAACCCAAGAACTCCCTTCATGCCACGTGCAGGCTGTACCAACCTTCCACGGCTGGAAGAGAGGGGTTGAAACTGCAGGGTGTCTGAGGGGAGGCCATGGTCTCACAGGCTGCTGGGACAGACTTTGACCTCAGTCTCTTGCCCTTGCTGCCACATTCCTGGAGAAGTGAAAAGCCATGGACACATTTCAGCCTTTGTGCACTCAGGGAGCCTCCATCAGGGCACAGCTTGGCTGGCAAGGTGTGATGCAGGAAGTCTGGGCTTCAGTGCCAGTGCTTGTCCTGCCTTGCACAGCCTCCTGACCTGAGGGCAGTTCCCTTGCTGTTTGGTTTGATACCTCTGGTGTATGAGAGCACAGGATTAGAGCAGGACCCAAGGGAGCACAGGGAACAGGCTGACTCCTCAGCCCTTCCCCCCTCGTTTTGTCCCTGAGCAGAGAGCTCATCTCTGATAAGCTTCCTGCAGACCTCCTGCCATTCCTGGTTCAGTGCTGGCACTGAAGGAGTCCAGCCTGCAGCTGACACCCATATGTGTTGCCTTCTGCACCCTAAGCTTGCGCTGCTGCCAGGCTGCACACAGCCCCTGGACACTCACCGCCTGCTCCATGCCATGGCTGACTGCCAGCCTGGGGTGCAGTGGCTCGATCTCCACTTTGATCACCACACCACCCCCAGCACTGCTCCAGGCTTCCAGTTCCCCTTTGGGCAGCTGAAGGGACACACGAGGAGGTTGTGTGAGGCACTGGCTCCCCTTCTCCACGTCCTCCTGCTCTGGGTCGCTGCCCATCTCCGTGGTATCCAGGCTGAACCTAGTTCAGGGAAGAGGAACAAGCCAGCTGAGCAGACCCACTCATGGCACAGCCTCTACAGTGTCCTAGCCAGGGGTGGACAGCCTTAAAGAGCTCATGCAACTGGGATGAGTGTCACCACAGCAGGCACATGGGAAAGGAGATGCCAGGAAGCATCAACTGGTACACCAAGTCCTGAGGCTCTTCAAAACAGCTTCTCTGGCTGTCATCAGAGCTCCTGGGTCAGCTGGGGTGGTTAGTGCTGGATGGCTCTTGCTGAGCTCTTAGCAACCCCTGAGACTGTGCAGCCACCCCGACAGCAGCCTGCCTGACCTGCCTGAGAGCTGCTGCCCTGCTAGCTGCAATGCCAGCAAAGTCCCTCTGGGCACTCAGAAAGGCAAACGTTGTAATTTATCAGATAGTGACTGTGGTGGCATGGCAGAAATCCTGCTCCCACTGGAGCCCAGCTTCCAGGAAGCAAAAAGAAATCTAAGACAGGGCTCAGTGGAAAATCTTACCCTCCTCGTGGGCTGTGTCTCCAGATCACTCTCACCTCACTCCTGCTGCCAGAGACAGGCTCAGGAAGTGTGTGCTTAGGGGGCTGTGGGGTGTGCTCCCCCTCGCTGGCCCCACACTCGTGTGACATTCATCACCCAGGCAGGGCACCCAGCAGCTGGCAGCAGCTCTGTACCACTGCCAGTCAAGTGCTGGGCACAGCACAAACTGTGAGTGATCCATGGCGTGTGGAACAGCCACAAGGCTGGGAACCAAAGCCTGGGCTTGGTAAAGAAGTGCCAAGATTGCATCCTGAGATCATTTTAGGGTACCTTATAAGGGAGGAGTATAAAAATAGTCCTTGCTGGCCTGCACCTAACTCCCAGCCACCCGGGAGATCGATATGTGCCAGCAGGGGACGTTGGTGCAGGACCTGCGTGCTGGGGCAGTGAGGTGGCAGCAGCACAGCACAGCAGTGAGGCCAGGCCTGCAAACTGCTCCCAGCCAGAGCTCAGCGTCCTGCTGCAAAATCCACCTCTGCAGCCACGTGGAGACATTGATGCCTCTTGCTGCTCTAGCATCTGCTCCTCCACACCCCACCCAACATCAGCAGTAGCACCCAGCTGCTTTGGCAGGCGTTGGCAAGTGATGGGGAGCATCCAGCAGCAGCTGCAGCATCCCTGTGCCCCCTGTATCAGACACTGCTGCTGGTCCTGCTGTACCTGCGCTTGCAGTCCACGGGTGACAAAGAGCTCTCCCAGCTGTGCCTCCGAGAGGTGGACATCGATCTCACCAGCGTGGGGAAGGAATCCTTGGCCTCGTGCAGGTCCAGCTCTCTGTCTGCCTCTGCAGGGCCCTCGGAAGTGCTGGTACCATCTCCTGGCATGGCTGCACAGGAGCTGCCATGGCCCTTGTTCAGAAGGCTGCAGTCGGCCTCGGCGTAATGCAGCAAGCGGGGAACAGGGTTGGAGAAGGCAATGTCCACAGACAGGCTGCTCAGAGCCCCATGCCTCTCCTCCACCCCAGACACTGCTTGCGTGGCTTGTTCTGGCTGTGCTGCTGCCTCTGGTGCTGGTGGGCCCAGCAGCCCCAGGTCTCTGTAAAACTGTGTGCCATGGAGAGCAGAGTCCGAGAGGAGATCCTCAGTGCTGCTGTGCAAGTCCACTGCTGGGGCATCCAGCTCTGGGGAAGATGAACGATCCTGCAAAGCAGCCACAGCTTAGCCTGAGCTCACAGATCTCATCTGAGAGCCTCATGCCCTTCCCAGGAAGATGTCACCTCCTGTGCAGAGCTGGAACAACTTTTCTTTCCCTTCTCATGGCAAAATGTCCACCTGCAGCTGGGTTTCTCAAACCAGACCTAGCAGTGGTCTCTCCAACTGCATCTCACAGCCAGACCTACCCCAGCCCCGCTGGCTCAGCTTCCTCCAGTCCCAGAGGCTCTCAGCCTTTCCTCCTCACAGAGATGCTCCAGGGCTCCTCCAGAAGTCTGGACTCACTCCAGAAGTTCCCTGTCTCTCTTGAACTGAGCAGCCCCTCATGCCCATACAAAGCACAGAGGGGTGACTTCCCCTGCCATTCCCAGGCAGTCTGGACCAGCAGCTCTTTCCCCACTTCTTATTTCACCACAGACCCCTCTGACTGTGGTGCTGAGGCCCCAGATTTCTGCCTGGCACAGTGGCAGCAGAAGGGAGGAAGACACTTGCCTTTTCTTCAGCCATGCTGGTGCAGAAGGAGTCATCCTCAGCAATCAGGGATGGGAGGAAGCTTTTGGGATTGGGATACTCCAGAGCAGGGGTGCTGTGGTCAGGGAATTCCCGTAAGCATGGCTTGCAGTCAGACCCTGCAAGACAGAGGAGGCCATGGCAGGCAGTGAGCAGGGACAGAAAACGATGCAGAGGGTGGCAGCAGCCAGTGCTGAACTGCTGGTCCTGGGCTCCTTCACCCTTTGCAGACAGGCACTGCCAAGCAATCTCATCACCTCAGCAGCCTTGATCCTGTGGGAACCTGGTGCAGGGACCCCCTGGCAGCAGATAGTTCATCCCCAGAACCACACAGAGACCAGGGCTGCCTGCCCCAGCCAGAGTCTGGCAGTGCTGTGCTTGACTCTTTTACTGTGGAAACATTTTGGAGGTCTGTTGCTGAAATTCTGGACTTTTAAAACAGAAATAAAAATACCAACAGTGATTTCATTTTCATCCACAAGGAATAAAAAGGAGGCCACTGGGAGGCCAAACTGTCCCCAGCTTTCTTATCAGATAATATGAGGAAGATGTCTTTGAAAGCCACACTTGTGGAAACTTTACACTCTGGTGTGGGCCAGAAATTGTGCTGTGCCAACCAGAAAAAGGCAGCAAACGTGAGGGAGAGTTTGGAGGCTTGTTCCTTGGATCTCTCTGCACAGGGCAGCTGCCAGGAGTTCTGTTCTGAGGAGCCTTTGCTGTCTTTAAACTGTGCTGAGGCTTCAAGCAAGGGACTGTAAATAATACAGGAAGAAAGCCCTGTGCAGGCAGTGTTTTAATGAAGAGCTTTTCTAGCTATAAGAGGGGAAATGTGAAGCAGGCTTTCAGCAAGGCTGTAGAATTTACTTCACAAGGCACTTTTACTTCATAGAAAAACTCCTGCCCAGGATGTCTTTGATCTGCAAAACCAGCAGAGCTTTAGTGAGCTACTGAGCATCAGTTCCTCAGATGCCCCTGGATCTTGCAATCCAAAAATCATCGTTTGGCAGTGGATGTGCACTTGAATGGCTGCAGGTTTTGGCATGAGTTTGTAAGACACAGCAGCCAAAGATGTCAGGGGGTGCTAAAAAGCTGCTGAACCCCCAAACCAGGCTGGGATGAATGCTGAGGTAGAACAGACCCAAGGGGAGCAAGCAGGTGGGGAGGGAGGGTCCTGGGGGCACCAGGACAAACAGTGCTTGCCCTCAGAAAAGCCCAAGGAAGGACTCAAAAGCAGACTCCCTGCTCTCACCACCCCCTGCAGCAGCAAAATACCTGTAGAGAAAGGAGCAAAGCCCTGAGAGGCAGCAGGGCTGAGGCTGCAGGGCCTGACAAGCACTGTGGTCTGACAGAGGCCAGAGCCCTGGCCCCAGGGTTACCCAAAATAAAGTGGCTTTTTAAACTCCCAAACAGGGTCCAGCCCTGCCAAAGCTACTCTGGGTCTGCATCAGGCTCCAGCCTGCAGCTCTGAAGTAGATCCCTGGAACAGAGTCAGCTCTTTAGAGGCCTGGAAAATATCCCCTGTGCCATGCAGGGATCAGGATTTGGCCAAGGCTCAGGCTGCAGCCAGCAGCCCCCTCCAGGCCCAGCACACCCCTCACTGCCTCCATGGGCACTGCAGACCCGTCCTGTGTGGCTGCACTGCAGAGCAAGGGCATGGTGCAAGGGCATGGGGTGCCTCAGCTGCCCTGGCACTGGCAGACAGCAGCAGTCACCTTTACCCAGCTGAAGCTGGAGATGGGATGGCACAATGACGCTCTCAAGAACTGGGCTGTTTGCTTTAGCAGAGCGTGGAGCAGATTAGGCTCTGCAGTTGCTTAACTCCCCTCTGGCTGGGAACCATAAAAGGTTATTGCTGCAGGAGCAGCTCAGAGGAATTCCCAGTGCAGAGCTGGGGAGGAAGCACCGCTGCCTGCACTGGGGAGCTCCCTGCCCACGAGTGGGACTCTGCTGCACTTTGCCAGAGCTTCTCAGCAGGCAAAAGGTGACAGCTCTGGGCTCCTGCCTGGGGAGGAAGGGAGGAGTGACAGGCATCCACTGCAGGTGACAGTGTGAGGCAGCCTTGAGGCCAGTAGGGTCGGGCACTGGAGCTGCTGTGTCTCAAGAAAGAAAACTCCACTGCTGTTACCAGGGCCAAGGCCACTGGGAACCCAGCAAAGATTTAAACACTCCCACGTCACACCTGCAGCTGAAATCTCCCTCCCACAGCTGCTGCTTTCCACCAACTGGCTGGTAGCTGGCAATGGATCCAGAGTGTTGTGGCAGGAGACAGCCCCAGAGCAGCCAAATCTGGAAGAAGCTCTGCCAGCAGTGTCCCATCCTCACCTGCCTGCTCGGCTGCAGGTCGAGTGACCCTGAGTGACCCTGGAGCCAGGCTGGTGCTGGGACGGGGAAGCATCAGAGGAAACATGGATAGAAGATGCCACCATGCAGGTCACATCCTGCAAGCACCATGCTCTGCACTTGCCCTGGGAAGAGCCACAGCAGGGCACCGGTGCTGAGCAGTGCTGCGATGGGAAACAAGCCCGGGGGGAAGGCAAAAGCAGGGATGTCAGCTGGGAAACCAGAGAGCACCATGGACCAGCAACCAAAGTGTCTGCCCCCAGCCCCACACCAGCTGCCCTTCCTGTGCCACGCTGCAGGAGCAGACACCCACAGCTGTGGGGTGGAACCACTGTAAAACCAGTGCTAAACTTGGACAGGCTCAGGCCGTCGCCTGGCTGGGCCCTGCAGCCTGGGCTGTTGGCAGCAGTGGGGACTGACTCATGCTGCCCAGGCTGGAGGAGGGCAGCAGATAAGCTGCCCAGCACCCTGACAGGATGCCTGGGGCCTGCTCCAGCCTCAGCTCGTTGTCAGCTGAAGGGGCTGGGCAAGGCTGGGAGGGATTTGCAGCCCCTCGGATGCTCTTCAAGCCATTAGCCAGGAGTCACCATGCAGCTTTCTCCAGTGCCTCTACCAGGCACTGAGGGAAGGTCCCACAAGGACTGGGAAGAGGGACAGTGCAGAGAGCCAGGAGAGGAACTAAGTGACACAAATGTTTTGTGGCCACAGCACAAAGCCCAGCAGGAGAAACCCCTCTGCAGGCATCTGCTGGGGGAAGAGGGCTCTGTTGGGATGCTCTCCAAAGCAGTTGCAGCTTCTGAGCACACTGAGGCTGATTGATTTGTCATGGAAATTATCCCACCTGAGCCTTGCAGTGAGCCCAAAACTGCCCCAGCAGGCACAGCACTGGGAGGCTGGAGTGAGGTGTCCTAGCCAGGGCTCAGCACAGACCAGTCTGTATGACCCTGCCTCCCACTCTGAATCGACCTCCCCCTGGGCATTCAGTCTGGGTCTTGGTCTCCTGCACACCCTTATCAGAAGAGAAGTGGAGCAGGGGGTGGGTGGGATCGCGAGGGAGAAAGCATCAGGAGCTCTCATGGCACAGATAAAGGTCCCAGAAGCAGCAGCCCCAGGGCAGCGTTTGCAGGCAGGGGCAGCAGTGTCCTGCTGCTCTGGGACGCCAACGCCGCTTCCTGGGGCTCTCATTTCCATCTTGCCAAAGGATGCCTCTGCAAGCCGGAGTGAGGCCACTTCCCACCACTGCTGCCACTTCCCATCCCTGCTGTGGACACTGAGAAGTCCAACTGCTGCTGCTCAAAGCACCACAGCTCAGCCTGTGTTCGGAACACGGCGGCTCTGCTCGTCAGCCTGCTCCCAAAGACTGGGGGAATCTTTCCCCCAGCATCTGCTCACACACCAGACTCTGACCCACACACCAGACTCTGACTGTAAGGCTCAGCCCTGGCCAGGCAGCTGTGCAGAGACAGCTGTCAGCAAGCACCAGGACCTCCAGCTCTCTGGCAGCAAAACCAATTTATTACAAAACCAGAAGGCTGATTTTTAACCCATTGTCCAGCTGCTAAAAGCGTTTATGTGCCTCAAGAAGATTAAATGGAAGGAGAAGCATTAATCAACACTTAGGCAGCATCCCCTACAGAGAAGGGTGAGGTGCTCCCAACACCAAACCCTGCCCAGGGACCCCAAGGCTCTTGGCTACCTGCTTGCCCTGGACAGAGTCTCCTGCCTGCCCTGCAGCAGCCCAGCCCCAGCACACAGCCCCAGTCTGCCCTGCATGGGCATTACCTCTCTTGAAGGACCACCTCTTCTTCCAGCGCTTGGAGAACGACGGCCAGGAGTGGTTGAGCAGCGAGTCTGACATTTGGGAGCCCTGCAAGCCCTGGGCAAGGCACAAGCCCGAGCAGGAGACGACAGCACCGAGCACGGTGGAGCTCGGCGCGGTCTAAGGCAGTGCTGCAGGCTGCAGCCCAGGGGCTGCCAAGGGAGGAGTGCAGAAGCCAAGTGTTTTGTCAGAAGTATCAGCTGATGGAAGCTGTAGCCAGAGAGAAATTCCTGGTCTCTGGCGTTCCCACCTGTGTGAGGGGTCAGTGACTTCCTACAGCAGGACCCAAGGATTAGTGGCCCTGGAGCAGAGCAGCCCCTAAATGCTGCTCAAGGCTTGCTGGAAACAAGCTGTGAACACCCCAGAGCCCCCTTCCCCTCTCTGCCAAAACCTCCCTGCTCCACATACAGCTCTCTGCTGTCAGCCTAACAAACCATCACCTTCAAGGCAGCTCTGCAGGGGCAGAACCTTCACCTTGGTAAGAGTCACCTTCAACACAGGGTAAGAGTTAAGACCACAGGCCTGATTTTTACACCTCTGGCATTATCATCAAGTGCCATGCAGAGTCTCTGCATCATGCAGACCCTATCAACATCATTAGCAACACCTTGCAGCTGCAGCAAGTGCCCACCCCCTTCAAGGACCTTTCTCCAGGCTCTTCTCAGCCCTCCCATACAGGGAGGTACCTGGGAGCTACTTCAGCTATTGCCAAACTCTTCACGTGAGATCTCCAAGCCTGCTGCTCCTGACTGGCAGCATCCTTACAGTCCAGACTGGCAGCATCCTTACAGTCCAGTCTGTCTCAAAACTTTGCTGGATGAGGCTGAAGAAGCCATTTCCACCCCTCCATGTGGCTGCTGGACTCCTGGGCCAAACCAAACCTTCTCCCTGCCCTTCAGCTCATGCTTGCAGCCTCACTGAGCAGAGCCCAGACCATTTGGGAAGGGCCACAGGCACCTCCCTGACATGGAACCCACATTGGGCTGGTGTCACTCACAGGCAGGTGGCTTGTCTGGCCACAAACCCCAAAGCCTCATCTACCCAACACAGCCCTTCCCACATCCCCTTGGCTTTCATCTCCTCAGTCACACAGATGCTCAGCCCTGGAGTGGGACAGTTTGAGGGGTATTTGGGGTACCAAGGTGTAGACTCTTCTTGTGCCCAACCCAAACCCAGCTGTGGGCAGTGCCAAGATGTCCTTGCAAACCTCAGCAGCAGGAGCCAAGAGCAGCACCCGGAGAGTGTTCAGCCACCTCAGCAGTGCCCCAGAGGCAGCCACGGGAACAGGCTGCAGGTTAAACCCAGACCTCATCTGCTCTTCACTCCCAGCAGAGTGCAGCTCGCTGTAGGCCGAGGCTCCCCAGCCCACCTCATGCTTCCAGCACCAGCAGTCAGGAGGCTGAACAGAGCCCAGAGTCTGGGTTTTAGCTTCAGGCTAAGCTGCCCCCTCCCAAGGCCCTGAGGAAGCTAAGGCATGGAGTTGGTGCAGACAGCGACTTACCCCGGAGGGCTGGAGGCAGCTCTGGCAGGATCTCAGCTCCCTCGGCAGCTGTTAGAGCAAAGCGAGGAGCGGAGGCTCGCAGAGAGGCTGCAGCCCTGCGCCCAGGCTGCTCACCAGGGCCCTGGCGCAGCCCTCTCACCGCTTCCCCTTTCTAGCGGCCCAGGCAAACCTCTCCTCCCGCAGCTCCCCCGACGGTGGCCTCGGTGCTGTCCCCACGCCGCTTCCCACCCTTGCATGGGCTGGGGAATTTGGGAGGGTCCAGCAGGGTCACCTGCGGGGTCGTGCACCCTAAAGCCCCCCGGTGCAGGGGCGCAGAGGTGCCGAAGTGAGGCTGCGAGCAGAGCGATTGCCGCAGGCAGTTTCCTGTTCCGTTCAGAGAAAAACCGCTCGGGGTGTGCAGGGCCTGGCACGGGGCTCTTGCACCATCCCTGCGCTGCCCCTTAACCAGTCCTTTGTCTTTGCTCTTGTAGCTTCACCTGGGGCAGCACCAGAGACCGTGAAGCGCTGCAGGTCTCAGTCTGAAGCAAAGGCAAAGAGCCACCTGTGCCGGCCGCAGTCGTCTGTGCAGTTGCCGACCAGACCTGTCAGCTCCCGAAGTGGGCAGGGTGCCCACCGTCCATCAGGAAAAGCCCCTGGCACAAGCCGCCCGCGGGTTTTCTGGCGCGGCCACTCGCCTCTTCACAAGGAGCCCCACAGCACGCTGAGCCGTGCCCAGCCAGCGCCCCGGCATGTGCCAGCGCCCCGGCATGTGCCAGTCCCGAGCAGAGCCAGATCCGCCCCGGGACTCAGAGACCGCAGCCTTGGCAGCGGCCGCAGCAGCGCCCAGCCCTGCCTCGGGAAACCGCAAGAGAGCGAGGATCAAGGTTTGATTTCTCTGAAATCCACAAGGGCTCGGTTGGGAGCTGCTCCAGCTGGCGGGGCCAGGAGCTCCCCTCCGTTCGAGGACGAGGTCCTTGCCTCCTGCTCAGCGCCTGGCATGGTCTGGGCAGGAGCCGTGGAGGCAGCCTGCAAAAGCAGGCAGGGCAGGGCCCGCTCCGCTCGCCTCGTCCAGTGCCCCGTTCCGCGGCACTAGGTGGCATCAGCACCGCAGGCTTTCCGCTCCACCATCTGCCATCCCGGCCCTGGGAAGCACTGGAACTTGTCGGGGACACGGGCGAGGAGTGCAGGGAGCATTCACCTCCACCCTGCTGCAGCGACTCCAGACGAGGGCAACAGAGCTGGTGAAGGGTCTGGGGTACAGGGCTGCTGAGGAGCAGCTGAGGGAGCTGGGGGTGTGCAGCCTGCAGAAGGCTGAAGGGATGAAGCAGATCTTCAGCCCTTTTCTCCCACAAGGAAGGGAGCCTGGGTCTGTGTGTTTGGAAATCACGGAATGGCCCTTACAGAGCAGCAGCTCTTGATGGTTCCTAGGAAATCTCTTCATCGCAGTTTGCCTGATGGCATTGAGCTGCTGAGAGCCCCATGGTGAGGATGCAACCTGGCATGGGTCATCTAGGCTGGCAGGCTGAGGACTAAAACTGTCTCCAGACCATAGGCCCACCACTGGCAGATCTGCTTTGGATTTGGGTGGAGTTTTGGTTGGTTCTGTTTATTTTTTTCTTAGCTCATTCATTCTGCAACTGAAAGTTTTGTTTATTCCCAGAGACCAACTTGGTGCTTTCTCCCTGGTGAGGCAGCACTCAACACTGCAGGCACAGCAGACGCAAAAGGAACAGAATTAGTCCTGCATCATTTATTCAGATTTTTAACAGAAACAGTTAATTGTTCAATACTCTGACACACAGCAAGGGGGTGGCTAATAGTCAAGGGTATTTTCTGTACATGTCACTGCTTGGCTCTTAGATAGGAAACCCTGGAAGCAGATCAAGGGGAAGGGGTGAAAAAAAAATAAATCAAGGGGAAGGAGTTCCACTTTTTTTTTTTTTTTTTTCCTTTTTCCTTAAAAAAATAATCATGGCACATCTAATCCTGTATTTCAGTCATGAGATATCTGCAGAACTGTTGCTCTTCTGGAACCTGAGAGATGCAGAGCAAGGTGGGAGCAGCAAGAGGAGAGACTTCACAGGACATCACTGCACTGAAGTTTGCAGTTCAAGCACAAGCAGGGCACTCGTGCTGGGGTTGGTCACAGCAGTGTCCAGAATGCCCAGCCACAAACACAAACCACTGCTTGGATACTTCACCAACAAAATCATTGCCAAAACAATTCCTTCACTTCCTTCTTCAATCCCATTCTGTCTGTTCAGACTGAGGAGTGGCCTGGCTGAAGCTCTCCACCAGTCAGTTTTCACAGGACTGGGTTATAGAAGCATTTGGAAGCTCTGCTGGGAGACTCTGCTTTAGCCAAAGAGCTTTGGCATCGACTCCAGCTCTGATCTCTCAGGTCCTGAGCTCAAGCAGTACTGGTGGCACTGTGACTTTACAGGGGCTGGGACTCAACTAAGTGACCAAACCTCCACCGTTGATTCCTCCTCAGCTGCCAGAACCATCCCAGGTCCTCCCAGTTGGCCAGACCCTGCTCCTGCAAGGACTTTTGGGACTGAGAAAAGGGACCTGGTTAGTCCCATCAGTTGGGACACTGGGCAGAACACATTCACTAGCAGAGATGTCCTTTTCTACAGGCTGCAAACCTGTTGGCGAAGAAATAAGGCAGCAGCAGGAGCTAAAGGTAACTTTATTGTACAACATTTAAAAAATCATTTCTCTCCCTTCCCCTGCAGCTTGCATTGTGCTGGAGGGAGTTTGCTGACACTGCACCAGCCATTGAGAAGGACAAGCAAGCTCACCTGAAAAAGAAATGCACACTAGTCACAGCAGAGCTGCTAGGACAGGTAGCCTTAGAAGTGCTTCTGCAGTCAGGTTCCTCCAGAAGTCAGCTGCACAATTGGCTTCACTCTTGTGATGCTCTTAGGCAGCAAGCAGGCACAGAGGGGCTGAACACATCACCCATGGACAGAACCCAAGCAGAGCTAACACAGAGCCAAGCAGAAGGGCACAGAAAGGCCAAATTCAATTAAGTTCATACAAACACCAAACTCGACCTGGTTTGAATTTCCTGTATTTCTGAAGTAACTCTTTCTTGACTCCATTCTACAGCTTCTCTCCCAGACCATGGGCATAGGAAGCTCCGAGGGGCATCAGCTGCTCAGGGAACAGGCTCCTGCAAGTCCCCGTGGGGGCAGGCAGCTTCCCAGGAGGACCAGAGGGGTTGGTTGCAGTTCCTTGCTCACTCCAGTCTCTGAACCACTCTCCCATGGATCACAGGAGCACCCAGCACAGCCTGAAGAGGGTTTTTATGGCACAAAGGATTTGACTTTCTGACGTTTTGGTATCAGGATCACTGCTGATGGTGAAGGGCCCCAGGTAGCTCAGGGTCTGTCGTCATCTCACAGTCATGGCAGGAGGGAACTCGATGGCCTCTCCCTTAGAGAAGAGGCTCCAAACATCCAGTGCAGCACCTGTCCTGCTCCTGTCCTTTCCCACCTGCCCTTGTCTCTGGGTCAGTGACACAAGCAGCAACCTGGAGAGTGTCCCAAAGAGACTCCAAGGCTCTGCAGCATGTAGAGATGGAGACCCAGCCAAGCATCCCATGGCTGCAGTGCAAACTCAGGAGGAGATAGATCCACTGCTCACAAACTAAGAGTAAACTTTAGCAACCTAAGAGCAGCCCCTTCCACACCAACACCAATGGCCCAGCTGCTCTGGAACAGGCTGGAGTCTGCCCTGTTGGCCTGTGCTGTGAGTATGAAGCTCTCTGCCCATGAAGACCAGGATCCAACCCTCCAACAGCTACTGCCTGAAGGACAGAGCCAGCATCCCACCTGCGGGTCCTGCTGCCCTCCTCCAGCCCTTCCACCCCTGCTTTCCTGTGCTGTCGCTTGGCTCTTCCTCAGCAGCAGCTGCCACAGCCTTACCCTGACAGGGATCTTGCTGGAGCAATATCCTAAGGATTCCTGTGGCCCTAAGGAAGGCCACAGGACACTTTGCTGGGCAGGAGTCCTTCAGCACAGAGAAAGTTTCACCCAACAGGTCCAATCTCATCTTGCTGGCATCTCTGAGCAGGTACCAGTGAGGTCTAGGTGTGGGACCTGGGCATCCCCAGGGCAAGGAGCTGCCAACAGCAGAGCCTAAAGCATTGGTTGCAGGCTAAGAGTGAAGGACTTCCCAGAAGTGAGAGCTTTGGGGGTGATCTTCACTTGTTCCTGACTCTGCAGCTGAGTGTAACCTTCAGGAGCGGTGTTTTGGTTTTGAAAGGGGGACACCATGGGCTCACGCTGCCCTTCCTCAGCCTTGGCACAGCCTCAGAAGGATGAATGGAATCCTCTTCATGCTCAGGGTTCAGTATAAAAAGCTGCTCTGTGTGGTGCAGAGTGAGGATGATGATGAGCTGTGAGTGGACAGCCTAACCCCAGTGCTAAGCACGGCCTCCCTTGCTCAGTGCCCCAAGTGCTGCACACTGGGGGTGCTCAGAGTGGCCAACCAATATCAGCTGCATTCAGAAGCCAGACCCAATACAAGGTCCCAAAGTCTGACTACACCGAAGACCTGCCAGTCCCAGTGCTATGATGGCTGCACTTTAAATGCTACCAGACACAGATGTGCTGGGAAAGGATCATTCCAGGAGGTCCCATGGCACCAGCAGGGGCAACGAGCACAGTGACCAAGACAGCCCAGACCCAGCGCCAACAGCAGGGACTGCTCCACACTGGCGAAGGCTGCTCCAGAAGGGTGCAACCTGCTCCTCTGAGCTCAGGGCTTCCCCACAGCCCAAATGCTTCATTGGCTCTTTCGTTCCAGAACTAAGAGGGTGGTGTCAGAATTTTGGATCCAGATCTGCCCATTGGTTCTTCTGGCCACTTCTGCTCCAACCAATGATGGACCAGTGCCAAGTCCTCTCCGCCATTCCCTCCAATGAATGGTCCCCAGTATCAGAATCAGCTGATATTGGTTTTTCCTGATCCACAGCAGGTCCAGACCAGAACATTGCAACAGGTTCATGGGTGGGCAGTAATGAAACAGGATTAAGAAACACTGAGGTAGACAGCACCAGAACAGGACAAAACCAACCCCACCACATCCACCTGCCAAGGGTTACGGATACAAACGGACAAGTTCTGTGTTTATGAAAACAAATGGTTTGTTGCTTTGTTGGTTTTTTTTTTTTTTCTTTTTTTACAGTGTTTTATATATTAAAATAAATAAAAAAAAAAAACTCCAATAAGAAAAGCTTCTCTGCCTTAGAAAAGTGTCAGAGTTCTGCCTTCTCCCCTGCAGCACAGCAGAGCTGCTGAGCAGCTCCGGGTTGTAAAGCAGAAGAAATGTAAACGAGGCCTTTTGCGATGGAGCTTCTCACCCACACCTGGGCTGCAGGTTTTCCAGCTCACCTGGTGAGCAACCTGCTCCCTCCACCTTTGTCCCAGCTGGGATCGGCAGCTTGAGGTGGGCACAGAGCCTGGCGTTGCCCCTGGCACGGCTCCAGCATGGAGCCCCCTTGCAGACAGACCCCAGGCCTTTTCCTGTGGCTACAGGGAGAGTGCAGCAGCACCACCTGGGCTGCCAGCAGCAGCCACCCACCAGCTGGGCATCCCTGCTGGCACCCAGTCGGGAAAGCCTCGTTTTCTCCTGGCAGACAGCAAAAACTGGGCCTTGGACTTCTCCAGAAGTGGAGCATGGAGCACCTCTCTCCCCTTGTACACCAAGGGCCTGCAGCATTCCTTGCTTCAGTGCATCCCTCTGCCAGCACCTCTCCAGCAGATGGCCTCTACCAGCTGAGGCCCAGCAGCTCCAGCAGCCGAAGCAGAGTCCAGCAGACCCCCGAGGAGCAGAAAGCAGCAGGGGGCCCTGGGCAGCACTGCAGGGACAGGTTGCAGGCCTGCGGGCAGCAGCAGGCAGCTGACCACAGCACATCCAGCTTCTGTGGTGGCTGCCGAGCCTGGGCCTTGTGCTCCCCCTGGCCAGTGGCTTTTGTGTCTCCTTCAGTTCCAGTCCTTGCTCATCCCCTCTCGATGGCTGCTTCTGTGGCATGGAGGGCACAAAGGGAGGGCCCATGGGGGCAAAGGAGAGGCAGGACACGGGACCAGGATGTTCTGGTGTCCTTCAGCCAAGTCAAGTCCCAGCTACTGATCTCAGGGCTTTGACTGGAGCCAGATGACTGTGTTGTATAAATCACCAAACTGTATTACAGAGCCTTGTCAAGTGTAAACTCAACACCTGCTTCAGAACTCTTAGAAGGGTAATCAGCTAAAACTCGTTCATTCTGAAATCTTTGGACCACTTTAAGACCAAACAATCCCCCAAATTCTCCCCTCCCAGAAGGACCATAGAGTCAATAATTTATATGAAGATAAAATTTCAGCTAACACTTCAGAATATGTTACAACAGACAATACATACACCCAGAGCTGCCAGGACAGAGGACTCCCTGTCTCAGCTCAGGGGACTCCTACTTTGTTTGGTCTTGAAAGTACCCACAAACCTCAGATTTCTGCTCCTTGGGCTCCCAGCACATTCTCCTCATTTCTTAATGAGAGAAAACCTGCTCCCAAGAGTCCTTGGTATGAAAATAACCTGCCCAGTCACTCCAGGGAAAAGGAGAAAAGAAGCTGAGTACACATTTCTGAGAAGAGGAAAGCTTCTGTGAGAACACAGAAACCTCTGGACACAGGTGGGGTGCAGAGGGTGCTGCACACACCCCTGGGTACTGCACGTACCCCAGGCTCCCACTCTTGGAGAAGCAGGAGAGCAGCAGCTGTTGGTCAGTCTGAGGGCTGTGCCAAACCCTTCAGCTGTAGTGAAGAGTGCCTGAAACTGCCTCAAAATTCCACTGGGAACGCTCCTGTCCCTCAGGGGGTCTGCTCCGGGCTGTAGCTCAGGCAGCAGCACAGCTGAGGCAGCTGCACAGCTCACTGCTGGCTCCTCCTCAGTCGCTTCCTGTTTTGAAGCCTTGGTTACAGGCGGGACAGCAGCCATGGAAACCTCTTCCATTTATGTTCACAGATAAGTCCACTGACAACCAGTCAGCTTGGCAAAACACAACAAGTACTCATCATCAGATGATCAAAACTCTGCAGTCTGTAGGTGTGTCTCACACTGTGGCAGCAACATCAGAGTCCTGAGATCTGTGAAGGGGAAGGACAAAGACACCACCCTGGGGCCGCACAGGAAGCGTTAGGAGGGGCTGGACCTGGGCATGGCAAGGATCCGCCCATTCTTCTTGCCACCGTTCATGTGTGTGTAGGGGATGTGCTCCTCATAGTTCCCCTTGAGGGCCATGGAGGGGCCATTGTCCCTCCCCAGGACTTTGTCCCTCTGTGAGTACGAGGAGGGGTCGAGGGGAATGCTCTCCATGTTCTCAAAGTCCATCTCGTACTCCTCTGTCTCCAGAGGTTTGTTCTCCTCACTGTAGAAGAAGGAGACCTCATGGAAGCTGGGGTGCAAGTCCTCCTTCAGCATCTCGATGATCTCGATGAAGGTAGGGCGCATCTTGGGGTTGTACTGCCAGCACATCTGCATCAGGCTGTGCCTAGGGCAGGACACAGCAGCGTCAGGGCAGAACAGCTTCACCTGGGCAGGGCCACGGCAGAATCCCTCCCCCTCCCGACACCCCAGCCCAGCTGTTTGTTCTCCTTCCAGTCTCCCTGTCTGCCTCTGGATCCTGACTCTCCTTTTTCTCTATTTCTGTCTAGATCCAAAATTCCTCCAATTCCTTCAATTGTTCCTAACTCGGCTTCCAAAGGAAGCGGGGCCGCGGGTCACACACCCTGGCTGTGCACAGCCACTGGCAGCCTCAATTCATTCAGTTTCAATTTTAACTCAGCCTGAAAGACAACAAAGTTCCTAAAACTTCAAGGATAAGAGGAGGCTGTGCAGAGGACAGAGGTGCTGTAAACATCCCACCCAAGAGCAAGGCTGCAGCAGAGGTCATTGTGTTATCAGGCACCAGGGGGAAAGACCTCAGCAGTACAAACAGTTTCCAAGTGGAGTTTTAACTGCCAGGGGAGGCAGCTGTGCAGGTGCAGGGTTTGTGCAGAGGGACACTCACAAAACCTTCATTTATGGACTCTGGCACACGGGGGCTGGGGTAAGAGGTTACTAGGCTGCCCCTCACCACTGTGTGCTGCTTTGGCAGTGGCTCCTCACACCCTCCTGTCAACAGCTCCTAGCTCAGGTTAATCACTTTGCAACAGGAGGTTTTTAATTACTCTGGGAGCGCTGTGACTGCGGTGATGAGGCTGCAGCAACCTCCAGACAGCAGCCATCAGGAGCAGCCACAGAGAAAAATGGCACAGAAGACCTGTTTGCAGCCCTGACCTGGTTCCAGCCCTGTCCTCACACAGTGCCCTCTTTGCTCCCTAACCCTATCTTGTCCTTCAGGTGGGGTAATGAGTCTGCAACAAAAATGAAAAGGCCTTGGACATGCTAAGCAGCTCCTGGCTCAGGAGAGCCTCCTCCAGCCTCTCCACCCTCGTCAGCCATAACCTGGGTCTCTGAAGATCAGTTGCTGTCCTTCTCCAGCCTCTTTACTCAGCACAGACTTGCAGCCAGCCTCAGCAGGCCTGGGGTGAACAACCTGCTCGGCAGTCATGTGGACATGGATGGTGGCCAGGCTTTGCCATGTGACATCAGCCAACTGCCACCCACTAGTTTGAGGTGGAGGAAAAGCCTCTGGGCTTGGGCACCCAGCACGGTGCTTGGCTGTGTTTTAAGCTTTGTCTGTGCTTTGTGCTGCCTTCTGACTCTACTCAAGATGTGAGGTCCAGGTTGCTTTCCTTTTCCTCCTAGTGGGGCAGGGTGGCTCAGGGCTGACTGAATTTCTCCAAAGCCTGTCTTGGGGTTGGGGGTACAGAGTGCAGCCTGCTGACTGGCCCCTGCTTTGCTACTCACAGCCTCTCTGGGCAGTTGTCTGGCTGATCCAGGTATCCTCCATCCATGACAAACTTCAGCACCTGCTCATTGGAGAGTCCCTGATATGGCTGCTCTGCCAAACTGCTGATCTCCCAGAGGACAACACCAAATGACCTAAGAGAGAGAGAGGGCTTCTGGTGAGAATAAAACACGCCAGAGCTCGACAAGTGAGAGCCTTACTCTGGAGAGCACACTGTAGAGACACAGCTTTATAAGGGCCTCTGGAGATCATCCAGTTCAAGCCCCCTGCTTCAGGCTACACAGAATGGCATCCAAGTGGGCTTTCAATGACTCCAGAGAAGTAGACTCCACCCCTGTTGTCCACCAGGACTCCCAGGTCTTCCTCCACAGAGCTGCTTCCCAGCAGGTCGGCCCCTAGCTTGTACTGATCCATGGGGTTCTTCCCCCTTAGGTTTTGGTTTGTCTGCACTCTGAAGACATCAGCCCTTAAGCTGTGTGCTAAGCCCTGAGCTCCTGAGCTGGAATCCACCCCGGGCCGCAGAGCGCAGCTCACCAGACGTCGGAGCAGGCGGTGAAGACGCCGTCCTTGAGCGACTCCGGAGCCATCCAGCGCACAGGCAGCAGCCCCTTGCCTCCCTTCCGGTAATAGTCGGTCTCGTAGATGTCCCTGGTCATGCCAAAGTCTGAGAAAGGCAATTGGCACCTGTTAAACATCTCCTTCCAGGACACCTTCACTGTGCAACACCTCCAGATAGCTGCTTCCTCCCTCTGACTCCAGGTCTCCTTTGGCCCAGCTTGGAGTCATCTTCTGAACAACACTGAACACATTTTCTGATTCCCTGCGTTTTCACTACAGAGACCCTCAGAGACTCCAGAGTGAACATTTTTGGGGGCAGCTTCTGTTCTAAACCTCATTTCTATTCATCCTCTTGAAGTAAACAGAGCTCTCTTTGCCCTCAGATCTCACTGCCTTGGCTGGGAGTCCAAGCAGCTCTGAAGCACCACCAGGCTGTGGGCTTCTGGGCTATTTTAAAATGTTCTGTTGACCTAGTTCCAGACTGGTTTGGGTTGAAATCTGCTCTTTGTGGAAGACAAATGGCCTTTGAAAGGCACCTAAGGACTGGATTATCAACACCTGATTTGCTGCACCAAACACCTTCTTTGTTGTAATTCTCATGGATCACAGAACATCTTGGGGTGGAAAAGACTTGAAAGGTCATCTAGTTCAGAACCCCTGCAGTGAGCAGGAACAGAATCATGGAATTGTTTTGGTTGAAAAAACCTTTTCAGCTCATCCAGCCCAATCATTCTCTAACTCTGCCCAGCCTGGGGCTAAACCATGGCCCTCAGCACCACATCCATACAGCTTTGAAATCCCTCCAGGTATGGGGATTCAACCACCTCCCTGGGCATCCTGTGCCAGTGGTTGAGAGCCCATTCAGTGAACAAGTTTCCTCTGACATCCAACCTAAACCTCTCCTGGTGCAACTTAAGGCCACTTCCTTTTGTCCTCCTGCCTGGGAGAACCAACCTCCACCTGTCTCCAGCCTCCTCTCAGGGAGCTGTAGAGAGCAATGAGATCTCCCCTCAGACTCCTCTTCTCCAGGCTGAACACCCTCAGCTGCTTCTCCCCAGCTCTGTTCTCCAGACCCTTCTCCCTATTTTCTGCCCTTCTCTGGACCTGCTCCAGCTCATTCATGACACAGAATGGTTTAGATTGGAAGGCACCTCGAAGATCATCTAGTTCCAACCCCCTGCCATAGGCAGGGACAGGTCCCCCTAGGAGGTCCCGTGGCACGAGGACAGTGATGTTCTGACACTACACACCTCCAATTTTCACGGTGAAGTCTTCTGCCACCATGCAGTTCCGAGCGGCGAGGTCCCTGTGGACGAACTTCTTGGCGTTGAGGTAGGCCATGCCGTCGGCAATCTCGGCAGCCATCTGGATCATCTCCCTCAGCATGGGGGGCGGCCGCCCGGGGTTGTTCTGCAGTGACAGAGAAGTGTCAAAACCCAAACCGAGTCGCTGTGTCCCACGGGAGTTCCCCTGCCCTGTCGCTACCTCAGCATCAGGCCTCAGCGAGCGCAGGTAGCTCTTCAGATCTCCGTGTGCCATCAGCTCCATCACCACCAGGGTCGGCTGCCCCTTCGACACCACCCCCAGGAGGCGAACCTGGAAGATAGGAGGGAAATTCCCTCGAGGTTGCATTCAAATGCGTTGGGAAGAGCCCAGCTATGAAAGAAAGGGGCTGTGGCAAAACCAGCAGCCCCCAGAAAAGCCCAGAACAGCACCAGGAAGCCTGGAGGGCAGAAGTGAAATGAAATGAGCTGTGCTCCATGCCGGCCAGCGTGGTTCCTGAACCAGGCCATGGAAAGATCCCAGCTCTCTGTGACCAACCTCTGCTGAATGTCAGCCTCTGAAAGCAGGACGGAGCCACCAGCTGTGTGATGGGGCCTGCTTGCCACCCTGGCACCCAGCCATGCCCCTTACCACGTGGTGGCAGCTGAAGCCCTTCATGACGGAGGCCTCGTTGAGGAACTCGATGCGCTCGCGCAGGCTGGCAGACTCGTTCACCGTCTTCACGGCCACGCGCGTCTCCGGCTCCCCCTTCACGATGTCCTTGGCAATGCCCTCATAGACCATGCCAAAGGAGCCCTGCCCCAGCTCCCGCAGCAGCGTGATCTTGTCCCGTGGAACCTCCCACTCATCGGGGACATAGACTGGAGGGCAGAGGGAAAAGCATCTCCTGAGAGACTCCTTAGAGTCACTGCGGGTGGAGATGCCCTTTCAGAGCATCCACTGCAACCATTCTCTGACTCTGCCCAGGCTGGGGCTAAGCCATGGCCCTAGCACCAAAGCTCTGCAGCTTTGAAACCCCTGCAGAGATGGGGATTCAGCCACCTCCTTGGGCAGCCTGTGCCAGTGGTTGAGAACTGTGGCAGCCTTGCCAGATGACACCACAGGTATCCATGGAAAGAACAGACTTAGCCCCAGGGTGCCAATGCCAGCCAAACACTGCTGCACCATCTCCACGACCACACAAGCAAGAAGCCCCTGGAGGAAGCCCTCAGCATCCTCACCATCGCTGGCACTGAGATACTCGGGGTTGGAGGATGCGTAGAGCGGTCCAGTTGGTCCCTCGGTTTGTCTGGAACAGAGACAGGAATTCCTCAGCACTTTTCCAGCCTCTGACACACAACTGAGGGCCCTCCAGCTCCCAAAGCATGCAGCACATACACACTTTCTGCTTCCAAAGGCACCAAACATTACCTCAACTAAAATCAATGCTGCAGTCATAGAGCCAGAGAATCATTTTGGTTAGAGAGGCCCTTTTGAATCCTCCAGTCCAACCATTCTCTAACTCTGCCCAGGCTGGGGCTAAACCATGGCCCTCAGCACACATCTCCATGGCTTTGAAACCCCCCAGGGATGGGGATTCAACCACCTCCCTGGGCCACCTGTGCCAGTATTTGAGAACCCTTCCAGCGAAGAATTTTTTTTCTAATGTCCAACCTAAACCTCTCCTGATACAACTTGAGGTCATTTCCTTTCACCCTATCACTTGTTCCTAGGGAGAAGATCCCAACTCCCACCTGGCTCCAGACTCCTTTCAGGAAGCCGCAGAGAGCTCTCCTCAGCCTCCTCTTCTCCAGGCTGAACACCTCCAGGGCCCTCAGCTGCTCCTCCCCAGTCCTGTTCTCCAGACCCTTCCCTATCTTTGTTGCCCTTCTCTGGATCCACTCCAGCCCCTCCATGTCTTTCTTGGAGTGAGGGCCCCAAAGTGCCCTCAGTGCTCAAGCTGTGGCACTTTTTATCCAAGTTAGAAACCAAACACAGCCTTGTTCCAGTAACGAGAAGCTCTGGGGCTAAGTATAGCTGCTTCTGATCCACCATGAGCCTGCACTCACCTCTTCTTCACCAGCACATAGGCAGCTCCAATAATCCCAGCAATGATGATGGCAAAAATAATGGGAACGATGATGACAGCGATGTTGGGCTGAGCACTCACTGCAGAGAGAGATTGCACAGCTCTGGGATCCCTGCCTGCTCCTCACTGAAAGCTCCCCTGCAGTAAACTGCAACCAGCAGGGCAGCAGACACAGGACGTGGTGCTGCTCAGGGTGGCAGCTCCTGAGGGAAGGTCTCACCTCTGAGCAGCTTCTTCAGAGCAGAGCCAGAGTAGGTGCTGGGCACCATCTCATGGCCCTGCGGGTCTCAGACCCTCAGAGAACACGCTGGGTGGAAGGGACCTCTAGAGGTCATCCGGTCCAATCCCTCTGCAGTCAGCAGCGACATCCCCAGGGTTGCCCAGAGCCCCATCAAAGCTGAGCTTGAATGTCTCCAGTGATGAGGCCTCCACTACCTCGCTGGGCAGCCTGTTCAGTATGCCCCCACCCTCACGGTAAAGCACTCTAAGGTCCAGGCTCAACCTCCACGCACTGTCTGCTTGGCCCTGTAGAAGAGGCTGGCTCTCTGTCAGGATCTGTCAAGGATCCCTGGCTCTGTGTCAGGACTCCAGGATCTATCAGGATCCCTGTCTCTCTGTCAGGACACCAGGATCTATCAGGATTCCTGTCTCTCTGTCAGGACACCAGGATCTATCAGGATTCCTGTCTCTCTGTCAGGACACCAGGATCTANCTGTCAGGACCCCAGGATCTACCAGGATCCCTGGCTCCCTGTCAGGACCCCAGGTTGCCCAGGGAAGGCACTCACAGTAGTCAGCCACGTAGAAGTAGGTGGGCTCTGTCCAGGAGCCGTTGCCAGCCAGGGAGGTGGCTCGCACGCGGACGCTGTAGTTGCCCGGGGGCAGTGCCCGCAGCCTGCAGCCCTGCTCGCTGGCGAAGTGCTTGCGGGACACACAGAAGTGAGCTTCCTGTGGGGAGAGCAGGGCAGGGCTGCTGACAGCTGCAGCTCTGCACAGCCACCTGCAGACAGCTGCTGCACAGCGAGCCCCAGCTCTGCGCAGGCTGCAGCCTCTGCCTGCCCTCCTGGCCTGACAGGCACACAGGAACCATGGACTTGTTTGGGCTGGAAAGCACCTCTGGGATCCTCCAGTCCAGCCATCAACCCAACACCCCCATGGCCACTGACCCATGCCCTCATGTGCCATGTCTGCACATTTCTTGAACACTCCCAGGGATGGGGACTCCACCACCTCCCCGGGCAGCCTGTGCCAATCCCTGACCACTCTGGCAGCAAAGCAATTTTTCCTTATGTCCACCCTCTGGTGCAAACTGAGGCTGTTCTCTCTTGCCCTACCACTCACTGCTTGGGAGAAGAGCCCAACACCCGCCAGGCTCCAGCCTCCTTTCAGGGAATTGCAGAGACCCAGAAGCTCTCCCCTCAGCCTCCTCTTCTCCAGGATGAACACCCCCAGCTCCCTCAGCTGCTCCTCCCCAGCCCTGTTCTCCAGACCCTTCCCCAGCTTTGTTGCCTTTCTCTGGACCTGCTCCAGCCCCTCGAAGTCCTTGTAGTGAGTGGCCCAGAACTGAACCCAGTGTGGCCTCACCAGTGCCCTGCACAGGAGCACCATCACTTCCCTGGCCCTGCTGGCCATGCTCTTCCTGTTCCAGACCAGGATGCTGTTGGCCTTCTTGGCCATCTGAGCACACCTGGGTCACATTCAGCTGGCTGTCAACCACCAGCCCCAGCACCTCTTGATGCCACCCCAGACAGACTCCCTGAAGACACAAATTCACCAGCAATGTTTTCTGTCACGTTGGTTGATGCAGAAGATAACCAGACAGGACAGAGGCAACACGAGGACCACTGAAGCGCCCCCAGCCCTGGCTCCTCCTTCCAGCACACTGTGCCAGGCCCCAGCAGCCTCACCTCGGTCTCCCCCAAGCGTCCGTAGTTCACCTCGTACAGCACGATGAGGCCATTGGGCTCCCTTGGCTCCTGCCACCTGAGGTGCACAGTGTTCTTCTCCACCAGCTCGTGGGTAACTGGGCCAACGATGTCATCAGCCTTAGCTAGAGCCAAGGTCAGAGTAACAAGAGCTTGCTTTCATGTCTGCCAGTACTTCACCCACATCTCTTCCCAGCAGGACACAGGCAGCGCCAGTCCTGCGCCGCCTTCCCGTGCTGCAGATGGTTCCCATAGGAGCAGCAGAGCTTTGAGAACCTTCACACCCCAAATCAGAGCTTAGGGAGATACAATCAGAGATTGCACTGTCCTGGAAGGGACCTCTAGAGGTCATCTAGTCCAGTCCCCCTGCAGCAAGCAGGGACATCCCCAAACAGATCAGGGTGCCCAGAACCACATCAAGCCTGACCTTGAATGTCTCCACAGATGGGGCCTCCACCACCTCCCTGGACAGCTTGTTTTGATGTGCCAGCACCCTCAGAGTACAGAACATCTTCCTAATGACCAACCTAAATCTTCCCTGCTCCAGTTTCACAGAATCACAGAAACACCCAGGCTGGCAAAGCCCCTCAGGATCCCCAAGTCCAACCTAGAACCCTACTCCACTAGACTCACCTTAAACCATAGCCCCAAGCACCACATCCAAACCACCCTTAAACACATCCAGGCTGGGTGCCTCCACCACCTCCCTGGGCAGCTCATTCCAGGCCTTGACCACTCTCCCATGCAAAACCTTTTCCTAATGTCCAATCTAAACCTCCCCAGACTCACCTTGAGGCCATTCCCTCTTGTTCTGTCTCCAATTATCTGTGAGGAGAGACCAGCAGCAGCCTCTCCACAATGCCCCTTCAGGTAGTTGTAGACAGCTCCCCTCAGCCTCCTCTTACTCAAACTAACCATCCCCAGCTCCCTCAGTCTCTCTTCCTAAGAGCCTCCAGGCTCTTCCCCAGCTTTGTTGCCCTTCTCTGGACCCACTCCAGTACCTCCA
>VWYK01076710.1:62338-96436 GCA_013399775.1 Semnornis frantzii
CACAGGCTGCCCAGGGAGGCTGTGGCTCCTCCCTCCCTGGGGGTGTTCAAAGCCAGGTTGGAGGAGGCCTTGAGTGACCTGTGCTAGTGGGAGGTGTCCCTGCCTAAGGCAGGGGGTTGGAACTGGCTGATCCTTGAGGTCCCTTCCAATCTCACCATTCTGTGATTCTATGCTGCCCCCCAGGCTGTTGAGGTCTGCTTCTCTCTCCCTGGCAAGGCAAGGGCCGGAGGCCACTGACCTGTGGCGTTGGTCTGCACGTAGATGATCTCGCTCTTGGCGCCGTAGGTTCGCCGCTCGTCCGAGAAGGTCACCAAGGTCTTGACGAACACCGCGTACTGCGTCCAGGGCTTCAGGCCCCGCAGCAGCCAGCCAGGCTGCGCCTGCGCCTTGGGCTCGTTGGAGCGTGGGGGTGGGTCCACATCCACCACTGTCCAGCTGTTTGACCCACAAGCATCTTGGCCGTCGAACTCAGTCACGTTTTGGTATGGACTTTAGAATAAAGGGAAAAAAAAAAAACCCAAAAGGCAAAGAAAAGCCTCAAATTAACAGAAGCCTCAGGCAAGGTTTGTAAAGCAGTATTTCTGAAGGCACCACTGGAGAAAGTATCTCAAAGGGACCACAAACACCTCACGTGGAGCTCTGCAGCCCCATCTCCCAGCAGCATCACAGACCAGTCAGGCGCTGTTCCACAGATGGTCCCAGCAGCTAAACCCAGGCTCTTTAATTTCAGCTTTGTGAACATCAGCTTGGCAACCTTGATTCTAAAAGAGTATTTCCCACCTCAGAGGGAATAAAGCCTTCAGCATCTCATGGAGATCGTGGGGAGATGGTAAGTGCCATGGTCAGAATATGTATGTCTGGAAGAGTTGGAACAGCTCATGTCTGGACTGTCTTCACACAAGGGATTCTGACTGCGCACAACTCACTCAACCAGGGATCTTAATGAACACTTTTACAGCAGAGCAATGCCAGAAAGTGAAGTATAGAAAGCAGCTAAGTGGAGAGCCTGGGCAGCAGGTTGAACACCTGCTCCTCAATGCCAGCTCTTGCTGGCAGAGCCCAGCAGGGCTAAGGGAGGTCACTTACGCTTCCTTATAGAAGAGCATAAAGCCCAGGAGGTCGCGGAAGTCGGGGGGCCAGTAGGGCTCCCACTTCAGCAAGATCTTGTCGTGAGAAGTTCTAATGGAAGAAAACTTCAGCAGCTCATTCTCACCTGTAACAAAGAGAAGCCACAATGATTTTGTTAAGGCTAAAATGAAATAGTTCTGTTTGAATTATTTCAGAAGTTTCTTTTCTCCACAGGTGAAGGTGAGAAGCTGGCACTGAGAAGAGCTGCTGATGACAACCTGACCTGACTTTGATGCTATCCCTGCCTTTGGCCTCAGGATATCTCTCTAAGGTTCTTGCCAGCTTGGATGTTTCTCTGATTTTAGGAAAATGTCCCTGCAAAAGAGCAGAACCAAATGCTGTGAAGTCTAAGGTGATATATTCTAAAATTCCTCACGGTTGAAGCCAGTGCCAGGCTTTGTGGGGAAGGCTACAAAACCTATGTGGATCCCCAGCTGTGCCCAGGAGCAGCAGGGTCCCTTTGCAGAGAGCAGGGAAGGACAACAGTGGCAGGAAGGTGGGGTCCTGAGGCTCAAAGGACACATTATGATAGGGTATGGCCAGGAAGGTGGGGTCCTAAGGCTCAAAGGACACATTATGATAGGGTATGGCCAAGCAGCCCAAGGAGGACAACTGTGTGGCTCCAACTGGCTTTGCCACTCCTGCAGTAGCTGCACACTCACAGCATTGTCCCACAGCCAGGACAAATGAGGGCTTCGCTTCGCTTTGCTTTGCTTTTCTCTCTCTCTTTTTTTTTAACAGGATGCTGCCAGCGTGAAAGCTCCACTTGAAATGTAAAAACAAACCAGAAGCCAAACACACTGGCAACCTGTGGTCTGAGGTCAGAGGTGGCACAGCTCAGCAGAGTGCAGCTAAAGCTGGCAGAGAGAAGTGCAGCCGCCTGCTGCAGCTGCTTCCAATAGCACACCCAGCCAGGCTGGGAGCGTTGCACACAGCTCCAGATGGGGGAGAAGCCTGCCAGTGTCTCACTGGAGCTGCCCTTTAGAGGCAGCTAATTCCTCACTGCAGCTGTGATACACCTGAGGGCAGGGCTCTGAGCAGCTCCTCTTGCTGGCACTGCCAGTGTTTCGGCAGGCACTCACTACATTCCCTTCTTCCCACCACACTGGCATGGCTGCCTGGGGTGATACCTGGAAAACCAGGCCAGGAAACTGATTCAGCTGGAAGCTCTTCACTTTTTAAGTCTGTTCACAAATAGCTACATCAGCATGGAAGGGCAGAACTGAGGAAGAGGCTGTTTAAGCAGAGCTGGCACCAGATACAGAACAACAGCACAGCCATGGGATGATCTGAGCTGCTCTGCAAGCTATGAAAAGAGCAAAGGACTGAAGTGTGAGTGAAACAGTGAAACTGAAACAGTTCAGAAGGGTGAGGGAATCAGTGGCAATGCCCACGTGTCATGTGGCAGCCTGTACATGCCCCTGCTCCCATGTGCAGGTAAAACCTTGTGAGGCTGGACAATGAATCAGAGCAGAGATGACACAACCCAAGAACAAAGCAGAAATGTTTTGCTATTTTTCAGCCCATATGACTTCAGCAGCCTGGTGCACCTGTGTGGCACAGAATGGGAGCAAACAGCAGTGTCTGGGGTGCCCAAGATATAGGCCTTGCTGTGTGCAGGGAGAAAGCTCCAAGTTTAGAAACCCCTGAGCAGCAGAACAAAAACTGGAAATGTCTCTGACTGCTGTCATGGCAACTCCCTCCCCTGGCTGCAGAGATGGGTGGCAATCCTGCTTCTCCAGGACGTTTGCCCTGCCTGTGTGCTGCAGCCTCACGCCATGGGTAAGGAGATTACGGCTCTTAACCAGGTGCTCAGCAGCAGCCCCGGGCTGGGCTGAGGCTGTGCTGTACTCCCCCACCCAGCTCTGAAAAAGCCACAGCTGAGCACACAAAGAGCAAACTTCTGAAGAGCAGTTGGCAAGGTGGCTCCTGGCCAGGTGGGGCACCCAGCAGCACTTCAACTGGGGCATGCCGACAGTGTTGCTGCCGTGCACGAGGAAGCTCCAGGCCACAGGCCTGCTGCTTTACCAGAGGGACAAGGACAGGCCTTGGGGAAACCGTGGGCCAGGCTGGGGGACAGGAGGAGAACCAGGCAGAAGGCAAACAGAAGGGTGCAGGTCTCGCTGCATTCCCAGACTGTCTTACATGAGGCTTGATCCCCGTTGGTCTTCAGGGCGATGTCGTTCCTCTCCTGGCGCCCCTTGGTCCCAGAGATCTCTTCCATCTTGTGGATTTCAGACAGGCACAGCTTGGGGTTGTAGTGGAAGAAGAGTTTGCCTCGTGCAATCGTGAGGTTGTGTTTACTCCAGTCCCAGAGCTGTCGAAGGTTCTGGTTGTCCAAGGCATAAAATGAGTAATTCCTGAGAGCAAGGATGAAGATCGGGGTTAGGAGGGGTCCACTGAGAGCTTTTTTCTCCTGCACACCAAAGAACAAGGAGCACAGCCAGCCTGCCCTGAGACGACACAAGCCATGGGCAGAAGGCCATTTAAAAATATAACTTGGGAATTGTTTGGTGACACAAATCACCCTGATAGCACTGCTGCTCCTCAGGCTTGAGAGTGTTAAAATCACCTCGCCCTCCTGTGCTGGTTTGAGCTAATTGGAATATTTTAATAGAGAAAAAAAATTGTACTATAGGCTGTGAAGGTAAAACCATGGTGATGTCTACTTCACTCAGAGGCTTGCTGCGATGTTTAGGTATAAGAAAACCAAAACAAAGAAGATAAGAGTCTCTGGAGCTGGCAGTCTGGGTCACGAGGGACTGACTTGCTTGCTGCTTGGGTCTTGGGCTAGCAGCTCTGGCTTCTCCTCTCTGTTGAATAACTTCATTAACCACTTTTCTTCTAATCCTCCCCAGCCGATCCTCCTTGCGCGTAAGCCAAACCTTGGGGTAAGGTGTGGGAGTGGGGAGAAGGTGGAAGGGTGGTTGGGAGCCCCTCCTGGGGTCTCAGATTTCTGGGAGGGGAGTTGTGTGTCTGTATTACCTTAAACTTGTATATTTCTGTAACTATTCCTGTCTATACTGTATATATTTGCTTGTATATTGTGCTGAGCTGTAAATAGAGCTTCATCTCTTAACTTCCAGCCAGCTGAGAGTCTAGCCTGGGTCATTTTAAAGTGTGGGGGGGCAGGGAACTCCCAAACCGTCACACCTCCACAGCACTCACCCAGCCTCCAGTGTTTCTCCTCTTATCAGATGGAGCTTACGGAAGAAAGAGAGAGAGACCAAGGCGTAAGACCTGCGGATTTTGAGGTAACCTGAGATTTCTTCTATCAGGCCAAGATTTGCCTCCAGCTCAGCTGCTATGTTATCTGTGGAGAGGAAAACATCAGGGTTAGTCTTCTGATACCACAGAGAGAAACACTGATAGCAGAGTCCAGACATTATCAAACAGAACTGCTTCCTCAGACCTGACAAAAATCAGCCAGCAAAACACACCCAGGGAGCCTTTACTTAGTGTTTCTGAAGCACTCTGAGATTCAGAACACAGTGCGGAATGAAATGCCCCAGCTGAGAGCTGGTGCCACAGATGGGACACCCAGAACTCCTCAGCCCAGGCAGCACTCACTTCCTCCACGGATGTTGATGACCAAGCTCCCGTTGACGATGGTGCAGCCGCGGAGCTCCTGCGCCGACGTCACCGAATCGATCGTCTTCTCCTTGCTGAAGTCACAAACCTTGGGGCATGGCCCCGCACAAGGTGTGCAGTGCAGGCTGCAAAACAAGAGGCAGAGGAGATGCTTTTGCAGAACCCCACCTGGGGCACCCCCAGCAAATCCCACAGGCAGAGGATTCAATGCCACCTGACAGCGTCCCAGTAAAGTGCCATGGGATTGACTTGCAGTGCAGAGCAGACAGCTCTGGGAACGCCAACCAGCACTGATCCTGCTGGCATTGGCATCCCCACCTTCCAAACAGCAACAGTTCTGTCCCTTCCTACACGGTGGAACCCAGAATGGAGTGATTTTGACCATTCTGAAAAGCCCATCTACCATGATGCTGCACAGTGCTAGAAGAGGGTTCACGCAATCCCAGCATGGAGGGGTTAGAAGGAACCTGTGGGGATCATCCAGTCCACCCCCCCACTAAACCAGGACACCCACAGCAGCTTGCCCAGGAGCACAATGGCCAGGTGGGGTTGGAAGCTCTCCAGAGAACAAGACTCCACAACCTCTCTGGGCAGCCTGCTCCAGGCCTCCAGCACCCTCACACCAAAAAACTTTCTTCTTCTGGTCAGATGGAATCTCCCAGATTCCAGTTTGTCCCCACTGGCCCTTGTCCTGCTACTGGGCACCACAGAGTCTGGCCCCATCCTTTAGCCCTTGCTAAGCACTGCTCAGATCCCCTCTGGGGCTGCTATTCTCCAGGCTCTCAGCCTTTGCTCCTCACAAAGCTGCTCCAGGCCCCTCAGCAGCTTTGTGGCCTCCACTGGACTCTTTTCAGTAGTCCCCTGTCTCTCTTGAACTGGGAAGCCTAGAACTAGACCCAGGACTCCAGATGTGGCCTCAATAGGGCAAAGTAGACAGGGAGGTGAACCTCAAGATATAGAAACCCAGTCTGTATCCTGAGACTGTTACCCAAACATGCAACTGATGAGTGGAGAGCTCATCTGGGAATCCTCTGACCAAGGACTCTGCAGAAAGCTGCTGCATTCAAGAGAAGCAAGGAAGGAAGCAAGGATGTGCCCTGTGCTCTGGGGCAATGCTGTGGCAGGGCTGTTACTGGCCCTGGCCATAAGACCACTAGAATGTGCTCCCAAGGGGCTCAGAGAAGGAGATGCTCTAGGAAAAGTCCTGCTGACAGCAGCCTGCAGGAGAGGTGATGACTGCTGTTCCCAAGCAGTGTTGACTCTGGGGCTGCTATTTCCTCCTTTGGACAAACAAAACAGGAAATGGAATAAAAAGCCCTGTTAAGAGTAAATTCCCTGAAATGATTAAGGCAGGAGCAAGCCCTTTCGAGCACAAAGCCAGCAGCACTCACAGGACATCTGACTCACCATAACAGGTAACAAACAAAGCTCCCAGTGATAAACAGCTCAGCAGCACAAATAAGTGAAGCCCTTTGTCAGAAAGCCTGGGAATAAGCAGAGTGGATGTTCCCTGCTCTGCTGCATGCTCCACTTGTTAGTTACATTGTCCATCTGTGTCTGGCACAGCTTGAACCTGCTCAATAAAAGTAATTACAGGGTTGAGGGGCAGATTCTGAGAAGGATGCACTCAGATACTGTGCTCTGCTCATTAGCTCAGCTCCTCCCCTGGCCTGGGCCGGCAGCAGGGCTCCCCAGCCTCAGGTCTGCTTTGCAGAAGGAACTCCCCCAGCCTGCTAGCCACAGTCTCCTGAATGCACCCCAGAGCCTCTCCACTGCCTGTTTCCCTTACCCCACTCCATTACAGACAGATCTTCTCAGCCTGAGGACTCTTCCCTCCCATCTTTCTCAACCTGCCCTTCCCACTTTTCTCCAAACTGAAGAGCAAAGGAGGGAGGCCAAGGGAAGAACAAAGCCCTGCCAGGTGGTGGTTCATGTTTGTAAATATGTAAAGGGTGAGTGCCTGGAGGCTGGAGCCAGGCTCTGCTCGGTGATGCCCAAGGACAGGACCAGGGGCAATGGATGGAAGCTGAAGCATAGGACGTTTCATTTAAACATAAGGAGGAATTTTTTCACTCTGAGGGTGACAGAATGCTGACACAGGCTGCCCAGGGGGGCTGTGGAGTCTCCCTCTCTGGAGATATTCAAAACCCGCCTGGATGTGTCCCTGCATGATGTGCTCTCGGTGATCCTGCTCTGGCAGGGGGGTTGGACTGGATGAGCTTTGGAGGTCCCTTCCAGCCCCTGACGTTCCACACCCTGACGTGTGTGTGTGAGCTGTTTTCTGTTGCTGTCTCCAGTTAGCAAGGCTTTAGTCTGCAAATCCCACTGAAGTGGAGCAGGTCACCGTCACAGGTGCTGCGATGTGAAGCACAAACCCTCTGCTCACGCGAGAGGCGAGTTGGGACGCAGGCCTGTGGCAGCTCTGCACTCACTTGCTGGAGTTCATGATGTAGCCCGAGGGGCACTCGTGGACACACTCGTGGTTGTGGATGACGTGGCAGCCCGACTCGCGGGCACTCCTGCACTTGTTGTGCAGCTCCTGGCAGAAGCCGAAGGTGACGCAGCGCCAGCCCGCGAAGCGGTAGAAGCCCTGGGGGCAGCTCTCCACGCAGCGCCCCTCCAGGTAGAAGTTGCGGCAGGCCACGCACTTGGAGGGATCGTTGGGCTCCGTGCAGTCCCCCAGGCACTCGCTGTGGCAGCACTGCCCGTCCGAGGTGCACCCCTGGGACTTGCAGGCAGGAGGACAAACTGTGGAGAGAAAGCACCAAAGGCAGTGAGCATCAGAGGACAGCTTGGCAGGGAAGGGTCCAAGGAGCAGGTTTCATGAGGAGCAGCTGAGGGGACTGCTTGGATGAGGGACAGTGAAATTGGGCCTGGGGGTCAGAGGAGCTGACAGCTGACCTGGAGAGGTCGGTCCCCTGGCAAAGCAGTGACTGGCACATGGCACCTGCTTAACTCTGCTGCACACAACCGTTTTGTTTTCATTTATTATGGGAACTCACCCTCAAAGCCCGGAGCCTACTGACACCTTTTGAACTCAGCTGCAATGACTCACAGGGCAAAAACTGTCTCAGTTCTAAGCTGGAAAGGTTTTTAGAAGATGCAATTAAACCTATTTTTAACCTGTTCTTAACGTTTCTCTTTCCCTGTTCTACAAGCTCCTGCTGTCTGAAGGCAGTGTGAGGAGAGCCAAGCAGCCATGGCAACTCCTTTTTTTTTCCTCCCATCAAGCACCAGAATCTGTCAATCACTGTTTTGCACAAATCCTGATCACACAAGATCCTGAAGGGATCTCATCTTGCAACTGTCAAGGCATTGCTTTCTGGAAAGAAGCTCTCCAGCACATCTTCACCTACTCATCCAGCTCAGGTGGCTCTGGATGGGTCAGGCGAGCTTTGGTTTGAGTTTTTCCTTAACACATTGGACTTTCACTGCAGGGCAGCATCAAATAGGTCTGTGCTGACCAAGTCCACCTCATTACCTCTTCACCACCAAGGTTTGCAGATTCCAATAGCTATCACTGACTCACTGTATACTTGGCAATGAGGTGGCACTTCTGGGAGCCGTGGCATGGTGAGGTACAAAGCAAGGTGGCACAGGGTATGTTTAGACATAGCACATACACAGCTCCAGCCTCTGTTTGATGCCATGGGACTCTTGGACAATGTGGTGCCTCCTCCTCAGCACAGGGAAAGGAGTCCCCTCCCTCCACTCCTCCAAGGAGAAAGTCAAAAGGCAGCTTCATAAATCCTAGTTAGAGACAAGGGAACAGCTATTTTGAGGCAGGAGCAGAAGCCACCATGTTGTACCACTAAAGCTGCTGCAGGAAAAAGTGCTTCAGTACCAGCACAGGAGCAGAGTTGCTCAGCACAGCCACAAAACCTCTTGGTCAGAGCTGTTAAGAGTGGGACTTGTACAATCCCTGTCCCCAGGATGACAAACAGAGTAATGCTGAGCTGATCTGCCCTGGATGGGGGAGAAACAGAGCCGACAGAGACTCAAACCTCTTGTTCCAGGGGTGAATAAATATTTAACTAGCTAGAGTGGCTCCGGAGACTTGGGAAACAAAGCATTTTACAAAGCTTTCTGATTATAGATTCAAACTGACATTTCTTCATGCTGATGAGGCCCAGCTTGGGGGGAGACACAAAAGGCAGCAGATTCAGCGCAAAGGAATTTCTACCTCTGTGCATCGCTCCCATTTCACCACTTCCCTGTGCTCCAGGTGGAAACAAAACACACAGGTACTGTAAACAGATTCCTGAGCAAACACAGAGAATGAAGAGATCAATATTTAACAGGCAAGTAATCTACCATTAAGCTGATCAGCTCATAAACAGTTTGGCTGAGGATTACAGTATGATACAAAACGCTTGTGTTAGCTGTGCCTGGCTTTCTGCTAACAGAACAGCAGTGCTGAACAGGCAAAAGGAGAGAAAGAAAAGACAAATCACCCAGGATCAGCTTTGCTGTTGCTGTGGGATCCTCTGCCACTGGGTGGGATTAAAAAGTGATGTCCTGGGAGCGTTGGATCAAGTATTCACAGTGATGGTGGTTTGGGTATGGTGAGAGATACACAGCTCATGGAGAAGACATTCTAAAGCAGATGTGTGAACGCTGAGGTGCTGCATACACACTGTGCAGGGACAGTGTTCACACATGGACCTGCTGGAGAAGGTCCAGGAGAGGCCACAAAGATGATCAGGGGGCTGGAACACTTCTGCAAGGTCAGGCTAAGAGAGTTGGGGTTGTGCAGCCTAGAGAAGGGAAGGCTTCGGGAGGCCTTAGAGCAGCTTCTCTTAGCTGCAGCACCGTACAGCAACAGGCCCTGTCCACGGGAAGGCGGCTCGGCAGAGGCAGCTTGGGCCACCAAGGGTCCCCTCGGGCGGCGGGGCCGCCAGCCACGTGCCCTGCAAGCTGCTCCGCTGGGCCCTCGCTGGAGCCAGCAGCACGGAGCGAAGCCGTCCCGCAGCACCAGGCTGTGCCATGATTACTGACAAGGCAATCAGGAGGCTCCAGATCCAACCGAGTCCAGGACAGAAAACAACTGCGGCAGCAGAACCGCCCTCGGCCGCAGCCAATGCGTTCGCTGCCTGCGCGGGAGGCATCCAGCCCTGCTATCTGCACCACGCAAACAACCTTAACCCCTTGCCCGCCGCCCGAGCGGGCTCCCCGGGCACCCCACGGCCCCGCCGCTTCCCGGCTCCTCAGGCTAGCGTGGGCTCTGCTCACGGCCAGCCTTTGGCTCCGGAGCTGTGCTTAGAGCCAGGGGAAAAAAAGCTTGGAGGAGGAAGCCAGGAGGAGCCTGGCTCTGGCATGGCTCAGAGGGCTGCTCCTGGCTGCCACAGGTCGGGCTGCTGTCAGCTTAGAAGAGAGGCACAGGAGCGGAGCTCAGAGCTAGATGCTGCACAGTCCCGCGGGGCTCAGCACTGCCCCTGCCTCCTGTCAATGGCTGCAGTGCCACAGACACACACCCGGGACAGTTCTACAGACACGCACGAATCTCAGCACGGATCTGCTAGTCCCTCTGGACTGTGGCTTGTGTCCTTCAACTATTTCTTCATGTTACCAAGACCAGAAATGCAGAAACCTAAATCCTGAAGCCCACCACTGGCAGTTCTTGGGCTATGCAGGGCAAACTGCTCCCAGGGTATTACAGCAGCAGTAACCTGGGAAGAACAGTTATGAAGGTCCACCAGACTGGACTTCTGATGGTCTGTGACCAACAACAGCAGCTCAGCCAGACCCTCCCAAATCTGCAGAAGAAACGGAGAAACTACAACAGCATAAAGCCCAGGAGTGTACCATGCTTCTGTGAAAAGGACACTGGCTACAGACCCCAAGGTTCAGGAAGCACCAAGAGATCTCCAAACTTCATGTCCCTTACCCACAGCATTCCACTGCTCAAGCTGCAGGGGTCCCTCCCTCTGCTCCGGCACCAAAGCCGGCCCAGCACTCACCCTCCCAGCAGGCACTGACTCCAGTGCTGGGATCCACCCGCAGCATTTTGTCTCCAGGCACCAACTCAGGACAGAGCCAGTGCCAAGGAAATCCAAGGTTTGACAATCAGCACCAAAATTGAAGTGTTATTTATAAAAGCAGATAGTGCAGTACACAGGGCCGTGACCCCACTGCCCCGCCAGGCAGGAGCGTTAGGAGGTCCCCACTCACACAGGAACAGCTACAATGAGCCACAGGTGCCTCCCTTCCCACAGCCAGCCTCTTCCAAGCACAACACTGTCCAAGAGCGTCAAGGAAGCTCTTCCCACTGACATTTATCAGCATAGTCTCACATCTCTTATCTCAGCCATCAGTAAGGAGAAGAAAAAGCTTGTCCTGCCTCCCAGCCCTCACACAGGTTACGTGCTACAGGGAATGTCTCAAAGATTCCAGAACGGGACCAGCATTGCTTGCAAGCTGCTCGTGCTCGGCTGCTTCTCACCAGCCACGCTCCCAGCCAACAGCAGCCACCACAGCAAAGCCAGCAGAGAGGCTAGGACTGTGGTGTGGGCCTGGGGAGGGTCATCAAATGTGAGCTGAGAAAAGATAAAAGCATTTGGAGTCATGTGGTGCCTTGTCCAGTGGTGATAGTGGGGGATATGGAGGTCTGTGAAAAGAGGAGATAGGGGAAAAGGTTGAGCTCTGCTGGTGATAAAAAGTGAACAAAGGGAGACCTCTCCAGAAGCTCAGCTTCTTCCACGCCAGCCTTCTGCTGCTTCCACTCAGAGCTCCATTAGCTTCTGCACTGCCTCTGCTGTGGGAAACAGTGAAAGGTGCTCGGGTGTGAACCATGCCAAGGAGCACTGAAGACTTGCCAGGAGGAACTCCCCACACACAAAGTCACTTTTATAATATATGGAAGTGTATTTTATAAAAGTCATCTGAATGTGATGAAGCCTGGAAGAAGTCATCAGCCCCAGTGGATGCACTTCACCTTCGGCCACTGGTTCTTGATTTCCTTAGGAAGCTGTGACCTCTGCAAATGAGTTTCTGCAGCTGTCACAGCAAGGACATAGGGCAGCACCTGTGCCCAGACCTGCAGAGCCCTGCCTGGAGAGGACCAGGAGTGGTCAGGCACAGGCTGCCCAGTGAGGGGGAGTCACTGTCCCAAAACACATGTAGACATGGCACTTGGGGAGCATGGTGGTGCTTGGCTGATGGCTGGACTCAATGATCTCAGAGGGCTTTGCCAACCTTCAGGATTCTAGGAGTCTGTTCTAACTTCAGATTTGATGCTCACTTCTTTGGCTGGAGCTAGCAAGACAGCCCAGATGTCAATCTCTCATTTTCAGGGCTAAGAGCTTCCTGGGCTGCAAACCTCAGCTATAAAAGTCATGTTCTCCCACTGAACCTTCAGCACAGGCTCTCACTCCACAGATTTTCTAGGCCATTCTGTTTCTCTCTCTTTAAGGTTTTCACAGACTCACAGAATCATTCAGGCTGAAAAGGACCTCTGAGATCACCAAGCCTAACCTCCGAGACCAAGTCCACTCCTGTTCATTGTCACCCAGCTACTTCCATGGAGAGCTGGATGCCTCCCACTGGGGTATGTCCAGCGTTGCTCAGATGAATGAAGGCCACAGCACTGTTTGGCACTGCAGCATCTCCAGTGGGGCACACCATGCTCACAGCCTGGCAGCAAGCCCCCTGGGGCCTCAGCCTAGAAAGCAAAGCACCTCTCCCTGTTGGGTGCTGAGGCAAAGCTTTAAAAAACAACCAGGATGAAAAATTAAACCTCCAGACTGTTTTCATTCTCCCGGGACCTTTCCACCGAACTGATTCCCCAGGCAGGTAAAAAACAACTTGCAGAAATCTGCCTCAACTGCTGGCAATTGAGCTTGGAGCTGCAAAACATGGAGCTTGATTTGAAAACACAGCAGCACTGTGAGGCAGGACAAGTGTCACAGAGTGCACACAAGGACAGCAGCAAGAAGCTGTAAATACTTTACCTAGTGTCTACAGCAGTGCTGTTGTGCCACTCTCCAGCAAGCAGATCAAGCCTGCTCCTTGTACTTTGTGTTCAAAACAAGGTGGCAGAGCTTAGTGGAACAGAAGGGATCAGCAGTGGCCACCCCCCTCTGCCTGCCTGCTGGTTCTTCTCTACTATGCAAGCCCCCAGAATGTCACTGAGTCCTCAGGCAGGCCCAGAGGCCCCAGCCAGCTATCACTAAATATAACCCCCATGCAAATCGATACTAACTCAGTGCCTCTGATAGCTTCTAGCTGGACATGGTTAAGAAGCCACCACAGCCACTCCTATTCCTCAGGTATCTGAGGGGTGTGAGGCCAGAAATTGCTGAGCTTCAGCCCAGTCATTTACAAAAGAGGCATGAAGTGAAATCTGTCCTCTACAAAAGGAGCAGAAACATTGGGTGCACCTCACCTCTGGGCAGCACAAAGAGTGGTAAGGAACAGTTCATTTGAAAGCAGTCTGGACATCCTGACATGACTGGGACATCTCTCGTGAAGAAAGGCTGAGGGACTTGGGGCTTTACAGCCTGGAGAAGAGACTAAGGGAGGATCTTCTCAATGTGGATCAGTTCTTCAAGGGTGGGTGTCAGGAGGATGGGGCCAGGCTTTTTTCAGTGGTGCCCAGTGACAGGACAAGGGGCAATGAGCACACACTGGAACACAGAAAGTTCCCTCTGAACAGGAGGAGAAACTTCTTTATTTTGAGGGTAGCAGAGCACTGGACCAAGCTGCCCAGAGAGGTGGTGGAGTCTCCATCTCTGGAGTTGTTCAATATCCACCTGGGTGTCATCTTGGGCAACCTGCTCTGGGTGAACTAGCTGTGACAGGGGGGTTGGACTAGATGTTCTCCAGAGGTCCCTTCCAAGCCCTATCATTCTGTGACCAGCCACCTCATATTGCACTGGATTCTGTGCATGGGAACAGAGGATTTGCAAATCAGACCACAAATGAGCTCTGCTCATGGTTTTACTCACAGCTAGAAGGGGGCTGCATTGTTGTTATGCTTTGTTAACTTCCAATCCTCATCACAGCTGAAGGATTTGCTTCTACCATTGAAGGGCTGAGACACTGCCTGGGGCTCTCATCGAAGCTTCACCTTAATATTTAACTATATATTGCTCCTCCTGATGTACAGCATCTTGCAAACATCCCTGCTCACTCTGACCTACTCAGATCAAACCTGCTCACACATGCTGTGATCCCAAGAGACCCAGGAGAATCCCAGTGAAGTGGTCCAGGCAGCCATGGATGTCCCAAAGGTGTAACTACCTGTAAAGTCTCTGTCCCCACTAGGTTTGAATGCAGACCTGTGCTTGCTGAACCAGCAGGATGTGACCCACCTCTCTCCAAAGCCTGATGACTCCCTCAGCACAGTGGTGGGGGAAAAGATTCTCATCAAGCTGAGCTATCTCATCATGCTCAGCAGCAGGGACTGAGCAGAGTGAGGAGCCAGCAGCTTAGTGCTGAGAGGATGCAGCTGGAGAAGGCATGGAAGAGAAGAGTAAGAGCTGGTGTCTGCCCTGCTGAGAAACAGAGACAAATAAAGAGGTGCAGCAGTGCTTCACTGTGCAGTGATGGTCCAAGACTAAGGTCCATCTCCTATTTCCTAACACAGGCCCAAGACATGCTGCTGCCTTAGCCTACAAACCTGCCCTGAAGCTGAGGAGTGATAGAGGTGAAGCAGGAGGTGAGGTTCAACCTTTGCTTTCTGCGGTGATAAGAGAGGGACAAGAGTGCTTTTCTCAAGGCTGCAGAGGATGATGCAGCAAACAAGGCCAGAAAGAATGAAAGCTAAGTTGACACTGTGAGCTGTGTGGGGACAAGGAAGGTTGCAGGACAGCTCTGTGCTGGGAACAGATGAGCAGAGCCTAGACTGGAAGCGTGGAACAGGAGCAAATTCACACCGAAAAGGAGGCACAGGTTAGAGCAGAGGGGAAAGTGGAGTTGTCCCTAACAAAGGTAATGAAATGGGTGGAAGTACAAGATTAACCACAAGGAGATTGAGCTGATAACTAATGATCTACACAGGAATGTCAGACAGAGGTTAAGATTTTAATCTAGACAGATTCCACAGCAGAGTGAGTAACTGCAAACAGAGATCCTGAAACTGAACTGAACTTCTGCTTCTGGGTGAAGAGCTGAAAAGAAGCAGAGAGAAAGAAGGAATACAACTTAGTCCAGATGCCCCCTTCCCACCAAGGATGAGGAGAGAGAGGTGAAGGATCACCTGAAGACCAGTTGTGCAAAGGAACAGCTGGAGGATGACTTTTCCCACGCAGCAGAGCTAACCAGCTCTGCCAGCCAGGGCTCTGCCTGTGTGCCCAGGATGCACAGGGTTATTCAGCACACTGCCCAAACCCAGGCCAGCCCTGGAATGGCTGTGGTGGGAATCTGATCACAATGCCAGTCTCTGTCCCACTGCAGCCTCTCCAAGGGTAAAGGGCTTTGCTCTGTGCCAAGCAGGGCTGACTAATGGAGACAGCGGGCAGAGGGAAGGCGACTCTGGGTCTCCAGCAGCCTCTCCCAGCAGGCAGCACCCTTGGAAGAAGAACTGTTGGGCTGCTGCCTTCTCCCCAACAGAACCCAAGGCTGGCAAGAGGCAATCTGGCAGGCACCAACCCAGAGCAGTTCCAGCCCCTTGAGCAGCCAGCACACAGAAGGCCTCACCAAAGGGCTGACACACATCCTCCTGCTACCAAACTGATTTCCCACATCCCAAGTTGAACATTGTGAAGCACATCTGCCAGTAACCCAGGAGGGGCCTGCATCCCCCTGCCCCTGCTGTGATTGTTTTCTGTCACATCTGATCTGGGGAAGGAGAAATGGCTGCAGTGCCTCCCTACCAGGTGCAGCAGAGGCACACACTGCATGCAGCCATCTCAGGGCCTCTCAGCCACTCCAGTCATTTTGGCCTCCTCAGCTCCTGTCCACTCCTCCATACACTCCTCTCCCTCTGCCCTAAGCTGCTCTCCACAGTTTATTTCTAGGTATAAGGCTTTACTTAGCAGTACTGAAATAGATCCTGTTTGCTTGCAGTCCCAGAGCCAAGCACTTGAGACCTCTCTATGAAACGTGGTTTTATTTACTACTTGTCCATTTCCAAGTCATTCAGTGCAGAATGTGGCCCTGCACAAGCTCTCCAGCTCAGCTCTACCCAGACAGTTATCTGCTTATGGGTTTCTCCTTCCCTGTGGGGTCTGATCTATAGGATGTGCTGTGCCACACCACTGCCTCCCTAACCAAAGCAGCAAATGAAAAAGGGTGACGATGACCAAAGCCACACAAATACAACCCTGAGGAAGAACAAATTGCTACAGACCAGCACAAAACCACTCAGACCACTGCACAAGACACCCTCAGATCTGTCAGAATGGTGACAATTCCATTTTGCCTCATGCCTCTGCCATGGCAAACTCCTGAAATGAAGCTGTCACTGAGTCACTTCATACCAGGGTAAGGAAGTGCTGTAGCAGTAAAGGTTCCTTGTCCACCCCTTAAACTTGGTTGAGCCATGGACAGGAGCAGGATCTGCTTACACAACATGGGGCTGGTGTGAGCCAGGGCTGCTGAAAAGATTCAGCTTGGTAGATGTTTATCAGCACAGGAGTCAAGATCTGGGCTCAGCAGCCCTGACCATCAGCACTGGGAACGGCAGAGCCACTTTGGCTGTTCAGAGCTGTCTGCCTGATACCATAGCAAGGGCCACGACACCTGCCCAGCCCTGAATGGGGTCATTGCTCTGTGTGTGAACTTATGGAAACAACTCACAGTAACCTTACAAAGGAAAGAGTCCTCTGGAGAAAAGCCAAACACCCCACAGCCCAGTGTTATCTTGCAGGGAAGAGAGAGGGGACATCCTCTGCAGGAAAGGCAGAGCTGTATCATTGTCTCCAGAGACAAGGAGGCTTTTTCCGAAGCAAATGATAAAGGTTTCAGATCTCAGTACAGAGCTGCTGCTACTGCAAACAATCAGCTGGAAGGGGGCTGAAAGTGCTAGAGGTGCTGCTGCCAAATCCACCCACCTGTTCAAGGCCAGACTCAGTACTTGACCAAGACATTTCTGACACTGTCCAAAGCTAGCTGAAAGCTCAGCTCTGCCTGGAGGGGCTACCTGCACTCACTGAACTTCACTGAGGTCAAGCTGCTCAGTGGGTCGGTCACCCAGTCCAACCCCCCTGCACACCCAGCGAGGCACAGAGAAGGGCACAGAACCACCCAAGAGGCCAAGGGCAGTGCTGGGAGGAGGTGGGTGGCATCCAAGTCCACAAACCTCTGCAAAACACAGCCCCCTTGACAGCTTATTGCCAAGTCCTGCTCAGCCTCCTGCAGCCCCAAAGCAAGGCCTGCATTAAAAGCACTCCAGAGCAGCCTTCGAGGGGTTGTTACTGCAGAGGTCAGGCACTGTCAAATCTGAGCACAGGGAGCCCTGCAGCATGCCTGAAGAGCACAATCTGGAGCAGTTCTGCTGTCACTGGCTGCAGTGGGTGGAGGAGCAAGGCACTGATCCTTGGTGCTGATCAACCAGCACAAGGCAGCAGCTCCTCCTTCCCCAGCCCAGCCATGCACAACACCAGCACATTCTTCTAATCACACCCACCAAGCCCGGGCCCTGCACGGCCTCACAGGAGAACATTTTTGACTTCCCAGGACAAAGCCTGATGCTTGGTGCAGATACTCAGCCCTGACAGACCTGCAGACTGATTTTGCAGCTGAGATACCTGGGGTCTAGGCACTGGAGGAGCAGCCAAACTATAGGAATCAGTTAAGAAGCTCTGAGATAAGGTCACTGGAGTAGGGAACAGAAGCCTGAATAAAGGGCCATGGACAGATGGCACTTGACAATTCAGTAATTGCAGAAACCTGACAAGGAGCTGAGAGGTTCAGGATGAGGGGAAATGTCCTCAAGTACCATCAGGGGAGGTTTTGGTTGGATGTTGGGAATGATTCCTTTCCCCCAGGAGTGGTCAGGCATTGGAACAGACTGCCCAGGGAGGTGGTGGAGTTCCCATCCCTGGAGGTGTTCAAGAAATGCATGGACATGGCACTTGGGGACATGGGTCAGTGGCCATGGTGCTGTTGGGTTGATGGCTGGACTGGATGTCCTTAGAGGGCTTTTCCAACCTTAGTGATTCTGTGGTTCAAAGTTGTTTCAGATAAAGCCTCAGTTTCCACATCAATGCTCCATGTAAGACTGGAACTGCTGCACCTTCTGCTTTCCCTCCTGCCAGGAACCCCAAGCCCCAAATCCAGAGAATTGAATGAACACAGAAAGAGTTTATTGAGCTTTAAGGGCTTGGCTTCCAATGCAGTTTGAAAACAAACCCCTTTAGTCCTCTAAGCCATGCTAAGGCTCCACTGGGCGAGCCCTGCAGACAGGCAGACATCAACCCAGGAGCTCCATTTCCTCTCTGGCTTTGAGGACCTTCTGAGGGGTACTTACAAGGGAGCTCTTGGCCTCATTCATCCCAACCTGAAGCTGTGTAAACACATCCAGCAGGACCAGCTGTGACATTCAGAAAGGACTGAAGACCAGAAAAAAACAAGTCCTGTTTGGTTTATTAAATCACTTCTGTTATGTTTTCACTACCCATAGAGCAGTGCAGAGCTGGTTTGTCTTTGCAGAAAAGACAACAAAAACATCTGTCTGACACTCGGGTTTCAATGAACACTTCAGTGCTTCCCTTGCTCACCACGGACCAGACTCCCTGCAGGGCTGCCCTGCAGCATGGATGCCTACTGAGTTAAAAACAGCAGTGCCAGCATGCAGCCCACAGAGCCATTGAATGCATTGGGTTGGGAAGGACCTTTAAAGGTCACCCAGTCCAACCCCCCTGCAGCAAGGGACATCCCCAACTAGATCAGGTTGCTCAGAGCCCCATCAAGCCTGACCTTAAATGTCTGAGGGGCTGGGGCCTCACCCCCCTCCCTGCACAACCTGTTCCAGTGTCCCACCACCCGCAAAGAACTTCTCCCTAATGTCCAACCTAAATTTCCCCTGCTCCAGTTTTCCCTCATCCTGTCACTCCCAGCCCTTGTCAAAAGTCCCTCCCCAGCTCTCCTGTTGTCCCTTCAGGTACTGGAAGGCTGCTCTAAGGTCTCCCTGGAGCTGCCAAGCTAGCAGCTCTCCCCCAGACACCAAGCAATCCTTCCCCTGAACAGGCAGGATCAGACTCAGTTCCCCTTGCATCAGTAAGGGAGAAAAGACCAATCCTGACCTCACTACAATCTTCTTTCAGGGAGCTGTAGAGCACCAGAAGCTCTCCCCTCAGCCTCCTTTTCTCCAGGCTGAACAACCCCAGTTCCTTCAGCTGCTCATCACCAGCTCCCTGAAGCTCCTTGTTAGTACAAGGCATCCTCTTGGCCTGCCTCTGTCCTCTGCTCCATAGCAGTGCTGACCCAGTTTTGAAGAGGTGAGAAGGAAACTCCACGTTAGAACCTGTTAGGACATGAAGAGGAGCTGATGTCCTGCCCTGTTCTTTCAGCTCATTTCAAAACAGACTCCAAGGCAGTCAGACCCACAGGCAAACCTGACCCTAGCTTTGCCAGCATCCAAGCCCTGCACACAGCCAAAGGGAATTTTCTGCTTGTTTGAAATGTCACAGCCAAAATAAAAGCAACGACTCTCAAACAATGTCAGCACTGAGCCCCCCCAGCACCCTCCTCTGAAAACTCCAGATCAAGACCATGAACACAGCCTGCTGTAATCTGCAGTATTCCAGGGACCGAGCTTTGGCCACTTGCTCACTGCCAGCAGCCGACTCTGATCACAGCAGCAACTGAAATAGCTACAGACATGTCCTGGAGCCCAGTGCTGCCCACAGCCCTAGCCCAGGACCCCAGCCCAGCCTCGTTTGCTTCCAGCTAAGCAAGAGCCAGCAGCTCACTCACAGCTCTTCACAACCACTGCACACAACGGCTGCACCAGCAGCACTGAACTCCCCTGCAGCACCAGAGAGGCAGCAGCCTGGTTTGCTCCAGGGCACCCTTGGTGATCCCCCAGCTCTGCCCTCGATCAAAAGGTCCTGAAATCTTCACCCTTTTAGCTCAAAACAATCTTTGCACTGCCCACACCCAAGATGTTTTGACCTCTTCTGTGGTTTGTTTCGTAGTGTCTGGGTTTTTCTGGATGCAAGATGCATTTGCAGGGACAATCCCTGTCAAACCCAACTGCTGACAGATCTTTCAAGGAGCAACAGATTTCAGTTGGTCTCCTCACGCCGAGTCACAGAATCAGTAATGCTGGAAACGCCCTCTAAGGTCAAAGTCCAGGCATCATCCCAACACCACTGTGCCCACTAAACCATGTCCCACAGTGCCACATCTACACACCTGAATCCCTCCAGGGATGGTGACTCCACCTCCCCGGGCAGCCTGTTCCCCTGGGCCCCTCCAAAGCCTTCACAACAACTATTTCATCATAAATGGAGAGAACTATTGCTTGCACCCCGAGTTCTGGGCTGTATCACAATCCCAAGCACCACGAGTCCCTTTGCTGCTCTCCCCAAGCTCAGGTGCAGGGGTCTGGGCTGCGTCTCACCGCGAGCACCACCACAGCCCCAACCAGGCGCAGCAAAGCTGCCGCTTGGCGAGGGTGGGAGGGGAGCAGCAGAATCAGTGGGTGGCAGCTTCCATCTGGCATCTGGCAGGGCCGAGGGCAAAAAGTACAAATAAAAGGCAGTTCTTATCAGATCTCCTAATAAAAGGAGCAAATCCACTTCGTGTGGTAGCCACTGGAAACATTTCTTTTGTGCTGGAAGTTTTAAAAATACCTCACCCTGGAGGCTGGGCTCAGTGCTCCGAGACCCTTTCCCATACAGAGGTGATAAAACTGAGCTCATGGTTACAGACATTCCCAGCACATAAAAATCACAGGAAGCTGTTGCTAGGTAATATTTCTACCTAAGTAAACATCACAAAACGTTTCCCACACACACCTCTGAACTTTGTTATTCAAACCTGCCTCGAAGATGTTCCGAGCTGCAGGATTTTACTCCCAGACTGCCTGGTGCTGCTCGGCAGCAGGGAGCAATGAGCTCCTGAGAGCTCCTACAGGGAAGCAAAGCTCCTGAAGCTGCTCTGCTGCTCCTTACCTGCCCCAGAATACTCCTTGGACAAATCACAGGAAAATTAAAGAGATTCTGTTGTATGCCAAGTCCCCAGACCTGCCTCCCCAACACCCTAACAAATTCTGGACCAACACTGTTGTTTTCTGGAGCAGCTCCTTTGTCTGTCAGCTACTCAGGGATGTCACCCTTCCATCAGCTGTTTCACCACCCCCTTCAATTGGCCCAAAACGTTTCTTACAATCAGTCAGAGTTGGAAGGGACCACAAGGATCATCCAGTTCCAACCTCCCTGCCATGCCCAGGGACACCTCACACTAGCTCAAGCTGCCCACAGCCTCATCCAGCCTGGCCCTAAACATCTCCAGGGATGAGGTTTCCACCACCTCCCTGGGCAACCTATTCCAGGATCTCACCACCCTCATGGTGAAGAATTTCTTCCTAACATCCAGTCTGAATCTACCCATTTCCAGCTTTGATCCATTCTCTCCAGTCCTATCACTCCCTGACAGCCTAAAAAGTCCCTCCCCAGTTTTCCTGTTGCCCCCTTCAGATACTGCAAGGCCACAAGAAGGTCTCCTGGGAGCCTTCTCCTCTCCAGACTGCACAGCCCAAACTCCCTCAGCCTCTCCTCACAGCAGAGCAGCTCCAGCCCTCTGCTCATCCTCGTGGCCCTTCTCTGGACACCTTCCAGCACATCCATAGCCCTCTTGTACCAGGGGCTCCAGAACTGGATGCAGCACTCCAGGAGGGGTCTCATCAGTGCAGAGCAGAGGGGGAGGATCACTTCCCACTTCATGTACTTCCCACTTTGAAAGAATCACAGAGTCATTTAGGCTGGAAGAGACCTTTAAGACCATTGAGTCCAACCTCTGTTCCCAAGGTTGGTGTCTTGTCAAATCACAGCCTGCACTAATGCAGAGACACAACTTTGGCTTCATGGCACAAGGCAGGGGGAGAGATGGCAGAAAGCTGATCCACAAACCTGCAATGACTCACACCCCAAGGAACGCAGAGTTCCTGCCAGTGTGAAGGTCCAAGATGAAGAAGATAAGACACCTACAAAGGTTCCACTTGGAATGAACAGGAGAACTTGAATTTCATGGAGTGCACTGCATTGAAAGGGCCCTCCAAGGTCACCCAGTCTGCAGTCAGCAGGGACACCCCAACTAGGTCAGGTTGCTCAGAGCCCAAACTTCACTATAAATGTCTCCACCTGGGCCTCCACCCTCTCTGGGCAACCTGTCCCAGTGTCACAGAATCACAAAATTAATCATGTTGGAAAAGACCTCTGAGATCATGCAGTCCAACCTAGCACCTAACCCTTCTAATTAACTAACCCATGGCACCAAGTGTCCCATGCAGCCTCCTCTTAAACACCTACAGGGATGGGGACTCCACCACCTCCCTGGGCAGCCCATCCCAGTGCCAATCACTCTTTCTGTGAGAACTTCTTCCTAACATCCAGCCTGAACCTGCCCTGGCACAGTTTGAGGCTGGGTCCTCTTGTTCTGCACCTGAGTGCCTGGGAGAAGAGACCAACCTGGGCAGCCCATTCCAATGCAAATCAGTCTGTGGAGAACAGCTTCCTTGTGGAGAACTGAACCTGCCCTGGCACAGCTTGAGGCTGTGTCCTCTTGTTCTGTCCCTGAGTGCCTGAGAGAAGAGACCAACACCCACCTGGCTACAACCTCCTTTCAGGTAGTTGTACAGTAGTAGGTAGTTTGTTTCCCACCACCCTCAGATCAAAGAACTTCTTCCCAGTGTCCAATTCCACCATATCCTCTAAGGACCAAAGCCTCTATCTCAGGCATCCCTCCTCACACCCCAGGGATGTGGCCTTCCAGCATTCACTGCCTGATCTCGCTGCTCATTTTCCTGGCCACCTTCACGTGGCCGTTCCACTTTTCCTTCCTATCACCTCACTCCACATCCAGACGAGCCAGCAAGCAAGCCAAAGGCTGAGTTCTGTAATTAGACTGTCAAATCCATCAGGCTGCTTCACATCAGGCATGGCCAGAGAAAAGGCTGACCAAGAGAGCTGGCAGGAAATCCGATTTCAGAGGGAATTGTTCCTTCGGCGCGGGTGACAGACACGGAGTGGGTTTATTGCATTAGAAAAACACGTGGAAAAAAATGCAAAATATGAAAATCATGTTTGGCAGATCTAGACTGAGGTCTAGGACGTGGCATTTCCAGCATTTTTGTTGTCTGCATTCTTCCACAAACACTCTCTGGATGAACAGGCTGCACCGACCCAGGAACTGCTTTTTCACAGCAATGAAAGCACAGAAGGGAGGGCAAAAAAAAAACCTCCTAAAGATGTGGGCTGAAAAGGGACAAACCCTCCAGAACAGCAACAGCACTTGGCTGCCACAAACAGCACAAGGCTAGACCCAAACTCCACGCAGACTACACATTTCCCTGCCTTCCTACCCAAAATACAGCATGAGCTGGCCTCAGCTGAACCGACTTGCTCTCCACACCAGCACCAGCCAGTGAGACAGCAGCGAGGAAAGCTCCCAGGAACATCCCAGCCAGCCTCCATCCATGCTGGATCCACCTACACAGCCCTGCACTCAGACACAGATTCCTCAATATTGCCACTGCTGTTTCAAAGCCTGCTGCTGCCCACAAATCATTGCAGTTCCTCCCAAGTGGTTTCATCCACAACCTTAGCTCCACTGCCTGTAAGAAGATCCTTTACTTTGTTGTCTTGAACGTGTTATCACCAACTGAAAAAATGTCTGGGCTGGAGCTATAGCTGCAAGGATGATTCAGAGCCTTGGATGTGTGCCGTGGAGATAATTACATGCTGCAACTGAAAGCTGGCTCTGGAGTTAACTGGGATATCTGTGCTGGTTCAAATCAAGAAACACCCAAGAGGCAGCATCCACGTGAGATGTGGCAACGATAAGGTGAAGGAATCAACCACAGGGAGCGGGTGGGAAGTGGTGTGGAAGAGATGGAGGACACTCAGGACCCCACACTAACCCCAACTGTTGCCATCTGCCTTCCTACTCATGAGAGATCTTCCTGTCACATCTTTCAGCCCTGTGCTCCCTCCATCTTCTCAGAGACCCACAGAATCATTAAGGTTGGAATGTCCTCTAAGACTCAAGTCCAGCTGCCAGCCCAGCACCACCACAGCCACTAAACCCTGTCCCCCTGGGCCATGGCCATAGGTTTCTTGAACACCTCCAGGGATGGGGCTCCACCACCTCCCCGAGCAGCCTGTTCCAGTGCCTGACCACTCTTGCAGTAATGTTGAACTAATGCCCAACCTTGTTGCCCATCTTGCTGCAGCAAGACTCAAAGCTCAGCAGGCTGGAAACGCTCCTCAGCCTGGGCCTTGTCTCTGTCAGTTAACACAATCTGTAACAGCAAAACAATCAATATTTACACATTCTTGAAGGGTTTTTGTTCCTGTAGACAAAACAGCCAACAAGATCTCCTGGCCAGCAGTCCCAGGGCAGCAGTGCAACCCAGCAGCAAAACCCAGCAGGGCCATCAGTTCAGACTGCAGCAGTTTCCCACCCTGAGAACACAGAATCATAGAATGTCAGGGGCTAGAAGGGACCTCAAAAGATCATCTGGTCCAGCCTCCACGTCTCATCAGGATCACCTAGAGCAGATCATACTGGAACACATCCAGACAGTTCTTGCAAACCAAAAAGCAGCAAACAGGAGATTCTGTGTTGGGTTTCTAAAGGAAGTTGTGTCAAACAAACATCTCACAAAGCCAGACCTTCCCAGCACTGATCTGGAATTGTCAGCCACAGAAAAAGCTTCACTCAGATCTTTAACCCTGGGGAACAGCAGAAAACAGAAACCAGGGTTGTGTAATAAGGCAGGGTTGGGTGCTGGTGGCTGCACACCAAAGGAGCTCAGGCACTGAGATGCTTTACAGTCTTCTTCTCCACTCTTAGGAGAGGACACACAAACACTCACTTGCATCTTGCTGTCCATGCCCTGTGATGCCAGTGATGAAACTCTCAGGCTGAGAGAGGTGGGGCTCTGCAGCCTGAAGAAGAGAAGGCTTTGAGGAGACCTTAGAGTAGCCTTCCAGTAGCTGAAGGGGACTACAGGAAGGCTGGGGAGGGACTATTGACAAGGGCTTGCAATGACAGGACAAGGGGCAATGGGTTTAACATGGCAGAGGGGAGATTTAGAGTGGATGTTAGGAGGAAGTTCTTTACAGTGAGGGTGTGGAGGCACGGGCACAGGTTGCTCAGGGAGGTTGTGGATGCTCCCTCCCTGGAGATGTTCAAGGCCAGGTTGGAGGAGGCCTTGAGTGACCTGTGCTAGTGGGAGGTGTCCCTGCCTGTGGCAGGGGGTTGGAACTAGGTGATGCTTGAGGTCCCTTCCAACCTTACTATGATTCTATGAGACACAACCACTCTGAAAGGAAGCTGGAGGGTCTGTGGGTGAGGAGGAGCAGTGGGGAAACCACATCAAATTCATTAGCTGCTGCACCCTGGTAGGAATTCCTTCTCCAGCTCAGCCCTCAGCACTCAGAATTGCCCTTTAAAACCTGGCAAGAAATTCTCCCCAGCCCACAAGTTTCCTAATTCCATCTCAAGACCCTGCTTCAGCTGGCCCCATGGCCTCCAGGACAGGCAACTCCAAACCTGCCAGCTCTGCCTTGAGTTCCTTTGCTCCCTATCAGCCAGACTGGGCATAAATCAAAGCAGAGGATTAAAACTAAAGCTCAGTTCCAAGTTTGGAAAACACAAATTTGTATGAAAGTTAAAGTACAATTTAAGAACTGGGTTTTAGGGTTTGCAGTAGCAGCTAACCCTCTGAACACAGCTCCTCCCCTGGAGGCTCAGAGCCCAAGTATTTCACCCTTCCCAGGACTCCTGCTATGAGCAACCCCTCTCCAGGTCTTCTCTTTTTTTCCCTTGAGGTCTGACTTGGTTTCCAGTTTCTCACTCTCTGCAAACATTGCTCACTCACCCACATATCTTACACCTTTTTATGGCAGGAAGCTCTCAGTAACAATATAATTGCACCTTTCTAGAGTTGGTTTTATTCCACAAAGACTTCTCCCAACTGTTGCGTTTCCATCTGCTGCAGCCCCTCAATCAGTCTGGGCTCTCCACCTCCTACCCCATACTCGTGCCACCAGGCACCAGTTACACTCACAGCCTGTTACAGCTGTGACTTCTGGGCTGCCCTTAACTTCCAAAAGCAATCAAGGACCACATTTTTAGGTCCATTATTCACCTGGCAAAAAGAACTGCTGGCACAGTCCTGTCCCAGGGGTCCTCTCTTCTCTTCACCTACCACCAATTTTGAGCCTTGCTTTTAGGAACCTGAGCTTAAAGGCAACAATTAATTCTTCTCCACAAGGGTGCTGAGGCACTGGAACAGGTTTCCCAGAGAAGCTGTGGAGGCCTGAAGCCTGGAAGCATTCAAGGCCAGGTTGGACGGGACCTTGAACAACTTGGGCTAGTGGGAGGTATCCCTGCCCATGGAACTGGATGGTCTTTAGGGTCCCTTCCAACCCAAACCTGTCTGTGATCCTGTGCCAGCAGGTACCTGTTATCCTGCCAACAGACCCAGGAGGTTAAAAAGGCAACAAAGCACAGTTGGTGCTCACAGCCTCACCTCGCTGGCAGCGGTCGTGCGTCCAGCAGCGCTCGATGAAGATGCCATTTATCACTGTGGGGGGACAGTTGCTCTTCCCCTTCACAGTGCCTGGACACACATCTCCACACTCTTCTTTGTCATCCTTGTTGGCCACAATGTAATTGTCCTCCACAGAATCCAAAATCCTCGACCAGTCGATGGTGGACAGGTAGCAGAGTTCGTTGTTCTTCTCGATGCGCACGGCGCCGCGGGTGATGTTCATCAGGTTGTAGAGGCCAATCTCCTTCAGGTGAACCATCTCGAAGATGACCAAGGCGTAGTTGAAGAACAGGCGAGTGCCTCGGATCACCGTCAGGTTGGGGAAGAGCCCCTTCAGGCTCTCCAGGCCATAGACACGGAACAGCAGCAGGTAGTCTGTGATCATGGTCAGCTTGGGAAAGCTGAGCTCGCGGAAGTCCTCGGGCTTGGTTTTGAACATCAGCAGGATCTGCAGGTGGCCTTCGATCACTGTGCAGTTCTCCAGCATGTGCAGCCTGGTCAGGTTGTTGCGGATGTCCATGCTCCTGCAGACTGGGAGGCAAAGAACAATCTCATTTACAGAATCACAGCATTAACCAGGTTGGAAAAGACCTCTAGGATCACTGAATCCGACCTATCATCTAACCCTTCAACTGAACTAAAGCATGGCACTGAAGTGCCTCATCCAGCCTCCTTTTAAACACCTCCAGGGATGGGGACTCCACCACCTTCCCAGATGGTCCATCCCAATGGGCAATCACTCTTTCCATGAAGAATTTCTTCCTGATGTCCAGCCTGAACCTGCCTTCACACAAGTTGGTCCAGTTTTCTACACATCTGACCACACAGTAACATGGGGCTACACTCTAACGTCACCAGAAGGTCCTCTCAAGCGTTAGGAAATCTGCTGTGCAGAGCACTCCCTGCTCTAAGATTACACAACAAGACTGAAAACGTGTTTCATAACTTTTTCTGCTATCTTGAGCTCCTAGATGTCACCCCCAGCACGGGTGCAGCTGTATCACCAACCCCTGGACGTCACTTGGCACCCACAGAAGTCAGAGGTGGCTGTGCACCAGAGGCTGTTTTCCGTAGATAGTTGCCAGCAACACACCTACCTCATCTCAGATTGTGCAATTAATGCCAATGGATTAGAGGAAGCAATTTAGAGTGGTTGCAGGGAGGGGAAGATAGGAAAAGAATAATGGCTAGGAAATGGTAGTGCCTGGGAAGGGAGCAGGAAAATCTGGGAACAGGCAGAGTGGAGCCCAGCCCAGGGCCTGCCCAGGCTCTGCAGACAGCAGCACCTTCTGCCCCAGCATTTCTCAGGTTAGGCACTGGGGCTTTTATTGCTGTTATTCTCCCAAGGTTGCAGATCTCCTTGCCTTGACCACGTGGGCAGTTCATTTAGTAGCAGCAGTGACCCAAAGAATGGCAGAGTGGACCATGACACAAAGCACGAATGAGTAACAGCAGCCCAGGCACCAGCAGAGGGATAGGAAGGGCACAGACAAGCAGAAGAAAGTCAGGGCCCCATGTCTGCAGAGGGCAAAAAGGCTCAGTGGTCATTCTTTTAAAGCAAACTGCACAGAAACAGACACCTCAGTGTCCAAGGCAGAAGGTTGTGGAAAGGCAGGAAACACCCAACCCCTCTCCTGACCTGTTCTTTTCAATTAGTTTTGTTATCTTTCAGGCTGCATCCATCCACTTGAGGGATTTGCTCTTTTTCCTACAGCTGAGACAGCTTCCCCCCACTGAAGAGTTAGGATCACAGGACCTTTACAACTTTGTCAGCGTAAAGCTTTCCAACTATATAAAACGACCACATCACAGCTACAAGGAATCACCCAGCAATAATCAGGCTTCACAACAGTGATGTGGAGACAGATGTTGTCTGACTCCTCATGGGTTTACCCAGACCACTGCTGTGTGGGTTAAAAATAAATTCTATGTAAACTTCTTAATGATTATTCAAAAATTTGTTCCACTGCAATAAAAAAACCCAAAACCTGGCAACACCACTGCAGGACTTGAAGCAACCTTCTTGCCCAATGAGACTTTCTGGCACCATATCCAAGTCGTTTCATAAATTGCTTGCTGGAAGCAGAAGCAAAACCAGAGCCTCAGAGCTCTGTCTCAGAGAGCAAGGCTGCAGTTGTGAGAGCAGGGAAGCAGAGCTGATAACCAGTTAGTAGCAATCCCTTTGTCCCATAGAAAACCAGAAGCAAGCTGAAGGCTGTCATGTTGCACATCCCAACCACGGGCTGAAAGAACTGAGAGAGCAACAGGTTCAGTTGAAGCACTCTAAATATTTAATCTAGATAATACTTTAGATAATTAAATACCAACTAAGGCATTTCCAAGGAAGCAAGTGTGTGACTGGGCGTGCCAGTGGTTTCTTCATGAAAGCAGCAATAGCAGATGAATAAATAAAACTCCAACACTGAACTTCATTGTACAGGTCACCAGTGCAGCTGAAGCTATCTGATTAACTCCACATCCACCACCCTGCTGCTTCTTTACTGCTTGCTGAGCTCACTGGCAAAGCCCAGCAGCCCGAGGTAGCCCCATGGCCAGCTGCTGTATCCCAGTACCCAGCGTTGCCAGGAGTGCTGACTGCATGCAGCTGACCTTCAGGAAAAGGAAAGGGCAAACACAGCTCAGCTCTACAGACCAAGAACTTTTGACTCTCAAGAGCAAAAGCTTTAGGCTTTTTCTGTGGCTCCAGACCACTAAAAGCATCTATACACTAAGCTGGGTTACCTAAGGCTTTCAACAACTAGAATTAGCAGTCACTGGAAACCAGGCACAAGCTGACCCCCAGAGAGCCTCCCAACCCAACACGGTCTGCCCTGCACAGCCCCGGGGGTGGAAGGAGAGCAGCAGCTTGAGTGTGGATTGAAAGAACTGGCACGGGCCAGGGTGAAATCCTGCGAGGGCTGGAGCTGCACTTCAAGCTACAGAAACCTTCCCATCAGGCAGCCACAAAGCTGAGGGATCTGGTTTGAAGGAACAATCCCAGGGGAGCGACTGTTGCCTCAGCCCCACATCACACAGAGGGCAGGGTGCCAAGCACCAAAGAAAATCACAATGCCATTTGGCAAAGGAAGGGACAAACATCCAGCAAGGCTTCGTGGAGCGCACTCTGTGTTCCTGTCTAGCAATACCCAATCCTCTGCACTCAGAAGTGGAATTACATTGCTGTCACTGATCCACATCAATGAAGGTTTCTAGATACAAGCAGTAAGAAAGCTGCTCAAAGATCTCCCAAAACACAGCCATGCAGGGTTCAAACCTCAGCTAGCTTCAGCTCCCTCCACCCTAAATACATCCCTCACAAGATCACAGAGAGGGTGGCCAGAGGCTGACAGAGCTAAGACTTTTGACCAGGTCTGTCAAAAAAGTAAAGTCTGCTGATGCTGAAGCTAGAGTGAGCTAGGAAGAGGCTTAGGAGTGAGCAGCAAAGCTGTGAGAGTGAAATGATCCCAGAGTTGCAGGCCTAGGGCCACAGCCAGCAGCTGTCTGCACTTCAGAGCAGTCCTGTCACTGGTAACCAGGGCTGCCAGCACAGAGCAGGCAGAAGGCTGCATATCTTCAGACTACGATGCCACCAGGATGCTGCTGCTGCTTTCAAGGCTCTACAATAGCAGCACCATAAACTGGCCCTTAGTCTGCTGTGCTTCAGGGGTTCCAGTCCTGGCAGCTCTGCCCCTGGCCCTTCAGCAGAGGGCAGAATCCCACCCCAGTGTTAGCCTGGTACAGGAACTCAGGAGCAATTTAAAACCAACTAGAGGTTTGTTTCTGAAATAAACACTCGACCAGAAGACTAAAAGAATTGTAAATGTACAAAGGTTAAAAGGCTTTAGACATTTCCCCCACATTTAGAGAAAATTACACTCAAACTAGGTTGAAGCAGGACAAGAAAAAAAAAAAATCACTCAAGTGAAGAGCAGCACTCTGTTTTTTCCAGCCACCTCAAGGATCAAGAAGAATGAGTTAAGAATATCCAAAATATATCATTTTTGTTTGCTTGTTGTCAGAGGCTGCTCAATCTTTCCATGCTTCTGAATTCTGTTCAGCAGTTTGCCTCTTCTGTTCATGCAGTAGCTGCTCAAGTCACCCCATACATTTATTGTTCCCAAGACAACAAGCAGCACTTTCAGCAAAGCAAGGAGAGTTTTTTTCCACAGCTTCTCTCAATAGTGTTTCCTCTACAGGGAGACTGGAATTAATCGACAGTTCAGAACCAAGGCTGGGCAGGTTTGATCCCAGAAGCATGAGAGCAAAGCTGGGCAGTCAGTTGTAAAACAGACAGCCTGCTCTCAAAAAACACACAGAGCAGCTCACGGGAAAAGCAGAATCTCAGGCTGATTCTCCAGTAGCAGGCCTAGAGCTATTCCTGCTCAAACTACTGGCAAAACCTCTGCTAAACACAACTCCTAAACTGCAGCAGAAACAGGCTCCCTGTCCAACACAGCACTGCCAGACTGGAAACTCCTCCACCCCTGGTCAACAACGAAATCATGGCAGCTGTGTCCCACCAGAGCCCCCAGGAATAGCTGCAACCAGCCAAGGGCAAGCCACAATGCCAAAGCCTCTTAACAAACTTGTTTGGTAACAACCCTGAAGTACTCAATGAAGAAACTAGATCTGGTGTCAGAGGTTAGTTTTCAAGACAGAGGCTAACGAGGGGAACAGCTGGAACTTAAGCACTGTTTATAGTAAACCCTGTGGATACCAAGCCTGAGTGATTCACTGCTGCAGGGCTCTGGCCCTTCAGAAGCAAGAGCAGAGCCAGGCAGGGCTGCAGATGACCATCACCAACTGCTCCGGACAGCCACCAGCTCAGCCTGCACCCTCACTGTGCTCTGCCTAGCTGGGCAAACTCAGTATTTCAGACAAATTACTCTACCTTAGGCCAAGCCAAAAGCTTCTGCAGTTCCATACAAGGCTGGCTTTTAGAAGTGGGAATAGGAAACTAGACAGAGACCTTTTGGGTGTTCCTGGGGATAACTGCTGAGACAGGAAAACATGACAGGTTGGTAGGAGGGCTGTGGGACAGCAGTCCGCACCACCAGACCCTCAGATCCTCATTACCTCCAAGACAGCAGGCACAGGTTATACACAACATCAACATAATTTGTGTTCTGCAAGAGTCACCCCAAAACTGCCCCCCAGAAAGCTCAGGGGTGTTACAGACTGCTCGGAGAGGCTGCCGGTGTCCCTCCCTCTACAACAGCAGGAGGGCACACCTGGGCAGCTGACAGATGCAGGTGTTGCCTGGTTTTGACACAACCCTGCCCTCCTGGCACTTAATCTCTCTGCTTTGTGCTCTTGGGAGCAAGATTTCATTCTAGACCAAGTCTCTCAACATCAAAAGCTAACACAGCGCTGAGGCTGAACAAGGAACCAGTTTATTATTGATTTTAGGAGTACAAAAAAAAAGAAAAATCTGTATGAGCCAGAAATAATTAAGAAGCAAATTATTTTAAAAGGCTTTTACTTCAGCGAACTTTGTCCCACAGGGATTTAGGTGCAGAGATCTCAGCTAGGTTGCTAACTGCCACCAGCAGCAGCAGACAATGGAACAGGGTTAAAGAGGGAAAACTCACTCTTTAACCAAAGGATACTTTTAGCATGCACTCCAACTGCCCACCCAGTTTGCCTACTGAGCTACCTGCACAGACAGCCTCTAACCAGATACAAAATCAGCTCAGAGAACGTCTTGAGGTGAAAGGGACCTTAAAGCTCATTCAGTTCGAACCCCTTGCCATGGGCAAGGACACCTCCCACTAGCCCAGACTGCTCAAAGCTTCACCCAGTCTGGTCTTGAACACTTCCAGGGATGAGGTATTCACAAGTCCTTCAGGTAACCTGTTCCAGTGTCTCACCACCCTCAGAGCAAAGAACTTGTTCCTAATGTCCAATCTAAATCTCCCCTGTTCTAGTTCCAAACCATTACCCCTTACCCTATCACCACAGGCCCTTACAAAAAGTCCCTCTCCACATTATCTAAAAGAAATAAAGGGAAGAGAAAGACACAGGGCATGAGAAGCAGCAGGTATGGCTGGTCTCGGGGTGGAGAGCAGTGCTGCCACAGGGCATGTTTGTAGGGAATGCTGGGCACAAGGCTCCAAGAAAACAGCCTCCACGAGCTGGGTTGCTCAGGGAACAGCTCCGTTTGCTTACGCAGCTCTTGTCCGTGCCTTCACCCTGAGCCTCGGCCTCAGCCTGCCGCCGTGCGTGTGATCGCACTCAGAGCAGGGGGGGTCCAACACCAAAGCACCTAAAAGCCTCTGGCATCAGTAACCTTCTCATCCACACTGTCTGAGAAACGCTTGACGAGGCATTTTGCACTGTGTGAACACCACAGAGCTGCTCCACCCCGGGGTCTGCTGTGACACCTCGCACATTGCTGCTGCTCCTCCATCCGTGAATCGCAGAGCTAGGAACACGGCAAAGGGTTAGGCAGCTCAGAGCACAAACGCTCTTGTAACCCAAAAAGCAGAACACAACTAAAACAAATAAATAAAAAGCTTCACTGCGGTGGCAACAACAATGCTTTGAAACCAGGATCCACCGGAGCAGAGCTGTGTACATTGCTGGATGGCAACCACCCTTCCGCCTGCCCCCTGCACGCTTGCCAGCTGGAGCTTACCCTCCCGAGGTGAAGCCCTTCCACCAGTCTCTTTCAAGGCTTCCAATGCAAAAATGTGCACGAGGAAGAAACCAGGGAAGTTCTGAAATATGGAACTCTTCCAATTGCTGGAAAGCAGAGGCTGTCTGCAGGGCAGGTCCTGCTTTGTTCCCTGGAAGCACACACCTCAAAAACGCGCATCGCTGACCTGTCTGCACCCGAACGCATTCTCTTTCTACTGCCTTTTTCAATGGGAAGCTAACAGGTGGGACTGCCTGTGAGACAGACACCTCACGTATCCAGTCAGCCCTCTCCGAGTACTTGCACTAAGAAGCACCTGCGAACAGCACGCAGAATTAAAGCCTCTAACGAGCACGACCTCCTGTGCAAGTTTATTGAACGTAACCCATGCAACCAGCTTGCAAAGCTTAAATCGGTGTCAGCGAGGATTTAACAAGCCTGTGACCTCCAGTACATCTTAGTGTCCCTCTCCTGGAACTCACAAGACTCTGTTTAAACACAGAATCATTCAGTCTGGCAAAGACCTTTGTCATCATCGAGTCCAGACACTAACCCAACGCTACCAGGTCTGGCCCCCGGCACCACTGATCTCTGCCTCCGAGCTTCATCTTCCACTACCTGTGGATTTTGAATGACTGCCTGGAAGTCCCCCAGCTCCACATCTCGCCACGCTAAAACCCTGCTGAAACTGTAGCGGTTCTGAAACTAGCCAGAGAAAACCGTGTCGGGGCGCTGGAGCCCAGCAGCCCTTCCCCGGAACGGGGCAGGGGCCAGGCCCTTCCCCGCACCTGACCCAGGCGCGGCCCGGGGCAGAGGGCTCCTGGCCAGCTGCTGTGGCACGGCCGTGCCCGCTCCGCTCCCGGGAGCGGCCAAGCGCAGGGGTGAGCGACTCAATCCCCAGGCGGTCCGGGGGACGCTACGGTCCCGGCTCCAATTTCCGCCGCCACCGAGCCCTTGCTCACGGCCCGCTCTGCCCCATCGCGGCTCGGGGCGGAAAACGCCGACCCCGGGAATGAAGGTGACCCCCGCGGGAGCGCTGCGGGCCCCGCTCCCCCCCTCCGCAGGCCCCGGCCGA
>VWYK01076710.1:96644-151761 GCA_013399775.1 Semnornis frantzii
CGGCCCCGGCTTCGCATCGTCGGCGAGAGCCCCCAGACGGGCACTGCGGCCCCTTTATAGCGCCCGGCTCCTCCCTGCCCCGCGGTGTCGGTCCCGGCGGCCCCTTCCAGCGCAGGCCGGGCTGGCGGCTGCCTCCCTGGCCAGTAAACAAGGGGCTGCTCCCGTCAGCCGCGAGCGGGGCGGCGGCAAGAGGCGGTGCGGAGCCCTGCAGGGGACGGGACGGGACGAGACGGGGGAGGAGCGGCGGCGGCGGCAGCCACCTGCCGGGGGCGGCCCCGCTGAGGCTGATGCGGGCCGGGGCCGGCGAATACCTCTCTTTTGCCAGGGTGCGTGCTCTGAGCTGTCCGAGCCGAGTGGGGCAAGGCGAGGGCTTGGTTTGGCTAAACCAGCCCAGAGCCGGCAGTGTGAGCTATGACGGCAACGACATCTGAGTGCTTAGAGAGTAGAAGGGTTTGGGTTGGAAGGGGCCGCGGAGAAGATGAAAGGCCCTACTCATGCAGGGATATTCTCTACCATCACTGCAGCTATGTCTGCAGAGCATAGCAGCTGTGGACTGAGGGCGTTGGGGCATCAGAACTGCCCTCAGGTGGAGTGATTTCTCCCACGTTTCTGTTCTCATTGCAGTTCCTCAAGGGCACATGAATGGAGAGGGGACTCAGAACCCAACTTATTTCGGAATGCTTCTGGAAGTAAGAGCAGCTCAGGAATGGAAACAACAAAAGCACCTACCCTCTGCTTGCAAATCAACCTGCTTTGGGTCTGCAGACTTCACCCAGCCAGCCTGGGCTCCGTGGGTGATGGGAACAGCAACCTGCTTTGATTACTTCTGCCCTCACTGCCCGTCATGTAACAATGCTATCAGTTTACGGACTTGAAGGGGCGATTAAAGGCTACAGCTTTAGTATCTTTCCCTAAAACTCCCTTTTGAGTTTCTAATTACCAGTGAAGAGCATCAGGGTGGGATCTTCCCAAGATCTTTCCCCCAGGCTGACTGCTACAGTGCAGCAGATCTGCAATCAGATAAACCAAGTGGCGATGAGGGCACAAGGGAACCAAGCCAGCACTCGCTTGCTCCTTTTGTTGGGTTGCTTTTTTCCTTCCTATTTTATTGATTTGTCAAACACTTTCCTGCTCACGAGGTTCTCACCACACCATGCACAGCATTCAGCCTCCTGTCCTTTGAAGATGCTGCTGGAGCCCAAGGCTGTGCATCACTGGCAGGATGTTGCTGCAAAAGTTACCCAACTGACTCCTCAGTGACCGAATCTCAAGGGGAGAGAAGAGCAGAGCTGACCTTGGGAAATTTACTTCATCCTGTTTGGAGTCCCACAGAACCTTCTGCCAATCTCTTAATATAAAATATTTCACGTCATGGGCTGGCCAAGTTCCTTTCTTACCCTTCCTTCCGTGCACACCAGTGCCGATAAGGGACTGCTCCCAGCTCGATGGGAGAGGGCTCAGCGGATGAGGATCCGGCCACCTTACGTGCTAAGGACAGTAGTCCCAGGTTTTACTGCTGGGACAGGAAACAGACAGATCCTTCTGGAGAATTCCATTGTTCCATTAGCAAATGCAAGCTTTGCTCAAGATGGAAGTGGCAGGAGAGGGCAGTTTGCAGTTCAAAGAAAGATGGAGGATGCAAAGGAAGTCAAACTCTCCAGGCCTATGCTTGCTTCATCTCTTTTTGGTCCAGCTGCTGTATTTGCCCTGTTTGATTTTGGGATGTGACAGAGGCAGATGCAAGACTTGACTTCCTTCCCCCACCCTGTCTTAGTATTTTGCATTAATTCAGCACCAAGCTTCTCAGCTCAGCACTGAGATTTCCCTTCATTGCTACAAACCCCACACAACAATTGCAGCCTGGGCCAAGCTGTGAAGCTGCCAGGTGGATTTGTCTCTGGCCTTCAGCCTCCTCATCTTCTGTTCTTTCCTACAGCTTCCCACAGTACACCTAAGCCAGCCCCAGGCCTCCCTTGCACAACCCTTCTGGCTTTGCTGTGCTGGCTGCAGCTACCTGCAGCAGTGTCCCTCTCTAACACAGCACAGGGTGACCAACTGCCTGCACTAGTTCTGGTCTACAGCTCACCACCCCTGCCCCACTTACACCTCTTATTTCTTTACACTAATGCAAGTCTTTGCTGATCCAGAGTCAGAGTTGGGGGGATAGCCCTCTGGGGAGCAGAAGAGGGCCTCTTTGGCCTGATCAAAGCCAAAGGTGGCTTTGATCAGCCAGCACTTCCCATGCCTGTTCTGGGCAGCAGTCTGCTCTGTGGCTAGGAGCCTGCTCCTCACACGTGGCACAGAGGAGGCTCATCTGATCCATTATTCACTCACTGCTGCTGCTTCCCACTTCCATCTCCTATGAGGAGGCAGCACTGGTGCCAGAAATGTCACAGCAGTACCATGTGACAGGTGACATCTATTCAGCTGGGTCAGGTTTTAATGTCACTCCCGTGCAGCAGGAACACGGCGAGCACACAGTGAGCCTCAGTGAGGTGGCAGAGCCGGGTGAGAGCCATCACCCAGCCCTGCAGGAGACTGGAATGGCAGCAGCACTCTGCTGGACACCAACAAATGGGATCAGTATTTTCTGCTCATATATCATGGTTACATTTTTTCCATGCTTGTGTGATTCACCTCAGGTTTCCAGCACACTAGAACTTGCCCAGTGTCACCCAGTGAACAGTCAGGAGCAGACCCTGCTCTGTCCAGTCCATCACTTTCACCCTTCTGCATGACTCTGGCAGTTGTGGGAAGCTGCTCCCAGCCTGCAAGGTTTGATAGGCAGAGGCTTTGCAGAGCACAGCCCAGGGTGCATTGCCCAGCCTGGCTTGGCCCAAGGCTCCAGAAGAGGGGCCTAGAACTGGTGCACTGCCCAGCCTGGCTTGGCCCAAGGCTCCAGAAGAGGGGCCTAGAACTGGTGCACTGCCCAGCCTGGCATGACCCAAGGCTCCAGAAGAGAGGCCTAGAACTGGTGCACTGCCCAGCCTGGCATGACCCAAGGCTCCAGAAGAGAGGCCTAGAACTGGTGCACTGCCCAGCCTGGCATGACCCAAGGTTCCAGAAGAGGGGCCTAGAACTGGTGCACTGCCCAGCCTGGCATGGCCCAAGGCTTCAGAAGTGGTTGGATTTTTCCCCTCACTCTCTGGAAGCAGGTTATCTGCCAAGAAGTCAACCAAGGCCCAGCCCTAGGCCTGATAAACATCTCTCCATCTGGATTTCCCAAGCCTTTGGGAAAGTTGAGCAACTCTCACTTCCCAACATTTACAGCTCCCACAAACCCATTCCTACAGGTAAGGATCTGCAGAGAGCAGAGCTCAGTGCTGTGAGCTGGAGGCTGCAGGTGTCCAACTCCTGTGTTGGTCACAACTGTGACTCCAAGCAAGAAGTGTCACAAAGCCTCAAGCAATTGTTTGTTCTAAACACTCCTGGCACCCATCTTCAAAGTGTTCTGAATGACTGCAATTACTAAATGAACTCACAGCAAAGGCTGGGTGCCAGCTGCCAACAGCCAATGTGTGCTGGGGATCGCTGGCCACTGAGGCAATGAGTGCCTGGGCTGCCAGGGCAGAAGGTCACATTCTTCCAGCAGGACAGAGGCAACCAAAGCTCAGAGCAGTGCTGGGCAGTCACACCAGGGGTCACAAAGGGTCTTGGTAGCCTCAAGATTTGGTCTCAGCTCTGACACTTCATCCTTCCAAACAACACCCACAAAAGGTCAGCAGGCAGGAGCTGGGCAGATTTCAGCAGGTGTTTCTGAACTGATTTCCTAGCAGGCTTCTTGGTAGCCATCACCCCCAGAGGTCTCCTTCAGGTCTATCCAACTGAAATTCTAATTTCTAAGTGCCAAAAAGCTACAGGAATCACAGGATTGCTTCAGTTGCAAATACTCTCTAAGACCATCGAGTCCAACCACTGACCCAACACCACCATAGCCATCAAACCACATACCCAGGTGCCATGGCCCCACCTTTCTTGAACACCTCCAGGGATGGTGACTCCACCACCTCCCTGAGCAACCTGTTCCAATACCTGACCACTCTTGAAGTAAAGAAATTTTTTCCCAATATCTAACCTAACCCTCCCCTGGCACAATTTGAGGCCACTTCCTCTCATTCTACCACCTGATAATGGGGAGATCAACCCCCACCTCATTCCAACCTCCTCTCAGGGAGCTGTANACCCAGGTGCCATGGCCCCACCTTTCTTGAACACCTCCAGGGATGGTGACTCCACCACCTCCCTGAGCAACCTGTTCCAATACCTGACCACTCTTGAAGTAAAGAAATTTTTTCCCAATATCTAACCTAACCCTCCCCTGGCACAATTTGAGGCCACTTCCTCTCATTCTACCACCTGATAATGGGGAGATCAACCCCCACCTCATTCCAACCTCCTCTCAGGGAGCTGTAGAGAACAATGAGGTCTCCCCTCAGCCTCCTCTTCTCCAGACTAAACACTCCCAGCTCCCTCAGCTGCTCTTCACCAGCCCTGTTCTCCAGACTCTTCCCCAAGCTTTGTTGTCCTTCTCTGGATCTGCTCCAAGTTGTAGCCAACACACAGCTGAGAGCAAAATTTCACTTTCAACTTGCCTGCAATGATGCATGCAAGCCTCTTGAAAGTTGTGAAAAAAAATGTATTTTATTTTGAGTAATAAAGGAGAAAATGTTACAGAAGGTGAACCATTTGTGTTGTATCATCCCAGCATGGCTTGCACACAAAACATTCCAGCACCACATCCAACCTCTGCTCTAAGAGAAGAGCTCAGCACTGAAAAACCAGTAAACAAAAAAACTCAAAAATATTTGGTGACGCAGCACCCAGAACACTGCAGCAGAAGAAATGCTTTGGGGGAAAGCAGAAATGTCCAAATGTGGATTGCTACAACTGCACATTTCTGTATGGTTTGCTTGAGCAAAAGGAGCAGAGGTGAGAAGCCCCAAAGTTCCTTCATGGGGACACTCCTTTGGTGATCCAGAGTCAGTGGCAAACCAGCCTGCAACCCTTCTGCTCAATGATCAAAAATCCTTCAGGTAAATGTTAAATTCTCTTTATTCCCATCCTGTAACCAACAGCTCTGAGGCAGAGCCTGCCACTCTGAGGTGCATCCAGAGCAGCACTTGGGTTTCACCAGAACTCAAGAGCGGGGACAAGCAGCTCTTCCCTCACCTTGTTCTGGACTGGGGCTGCCATGCAATCAGCAGGCAGGCCCTGCATGACCCTTCCAGTGGCTCCTGCAGCAACAGAAATGGCCAGAGAGCAGCTGTGGTCATCTGCTGTGTCTCACCCCACATGGCATGGAGCCCACTCTGCCTACAGCACTTCCAGAAGCGGACTCCAGGGATGGCAGCACAGATGCAGAGAGATTTGCTTTGAGCTTATAAAAAAAAAAAAGGTTTTTACATTGACACAACTTTGCTGCACTGCAGGCTCTACTTTGTTCTGAGCAGTAGCAGTGTTTCTGAAACAGTCACTCTGGTTTCTTTCTCTGCTTCACTGCAGTGATTTCTTGAAAGTCTGACAGGCACACAGAAAAACCTCTCTCTGAAGCTGAAGGCTGAATTTTGTTTACTTCTCTTCAAGACAGCAGCCTCCTTCACCCCCATGTCAAGAGTGGAAGTGTGTTTGTACAGGTGAGCTCTCCATAACTTGGAGGGCACTGTGTGCACAGCTCTGCTGTGCCAGGGTCACAGTGTTTCTTGATGCAAGAGCACCAAGAGAAGAGACAATGAGTAAGAGAGAACACAACACAGAAAGGGCAGCAAGCATTGCAACAGCCAAGTGACTTCTGCTCTGCCACACTGAGTCTGAAGACTGGGGAGAAAGGTGAGCCTGAGAACAGCATTACCTGCTGATACTGCCTGAACCTGAGACAGGCAAGCAACTCAAGGGCAGCATTCTTCTACACCCTACAGCTGTGTGTACACAGCTCTGCAAGTCAGTGTCCTGTTAGCAGCAAGGTCCTCACTCAGTACAGCTGTAAGGACAGGCAAACTGTAAGACTTCACCTGTACTTGGATTAGCACTGAGAAATAGCTTTCAGAAGTCCTAACGTTTGCCCTAGCAGAACCAGGACTGTCTCTGGCCACTATGGAACTTGTAAGCAGTTGTCATCTGGATCCCAATTCTCCCCTTTACGGGCAGCAACATTCACTAAGCAAAGAGCAACCAAGTAGCCAAGTGCACAAAGCCTCCCTCATGAAACTCTTCACTGAATCCAGTGACTGAACAAGAGAGATGCAAGGCAGGCCATGGGCAGCCTCTACAGGGACATGAGAGGTGGTGAAGAAATTGACTGTTGAGGGTTCTTGCACCACCTGAGCTTAAGAACTACACTTCTGGCATTTTTAAACGAAGGAAAGTGAATCATTTTAGTTTGGGAAAAATCCTGATGAAGAGAATCATACTGATGAAGATAAAACAAACCACAATCAGCATTATCCAGAGCAGCCAGTTGACTGACTTCTTGGCGTGCTGCTCCAGGCGGTCAGACTCATCCTTGAGCTTCTCAAAGTTCTGGTCTGCCATCCTCAGAGAGTGAGACAGTGTCTGGGGAGCAAAGAGAACAGACAGCTTCAGACTCAGCTCTAAAAGATCTGACTTCTCCCAACAGAGAAAAGGTTCAGCTGCACTACAGAAGCAAACAAGTTTTGCCCCCCAGCCTCTCCACTCTGCAGCTGAACTCAAGCTGCAGTCTTTAACCCATTGGAGTTGCACCCTGCAGAGTGCAACTCCAGCACTACCTGGTTGTCTTGTTTGATCACGTTCTGTGCAGCCAGAGTGTTGTTCTTGAGGCTGCGAGCCAGACCTAGCATTTCTTCAGCTAATTTCTCCTGCATGTCCTGGTGGTGCTGTAACACAGCATCCAGCTCCACCGCTGACTGCTTCTCATCAGATGTGAGGCCTCTGCAAGAGCACAGGGGAAGAGAGGTGAGATTTGTACTTTGTTGTGGGTCACTCTCCCCAGACTCTGCAGCTCTGACAAGACCAAGAACAGCTGTAAGCTGAAGTCACTGTGCTTTGGTGTCTAGCAGCAGAGCCTTCACCCAGATGGAAGCACATCTGTGATTTAAAGGCCACTGGGAAAGCAGCTCCCCAAACACTGAGCACCAGGATGAAAGGTTTGCACTCACTTCCGCTTCCTCATGGTTAGCTCCTCAAAATCTGGAGAGAGAGTTGAATTTGTAGTTTAGCACATTATCAAGGCATTCTCAGGTGTCCAAATCCTACTCAACCCTCTAGCCCAGGCAACAAGCACTGCCTACTTTCCACAGGAAAATCAAAAGTAAGGTTGAAAGACAACACAAAGATGAATCATATCCCTGGTGGCATGGTTTGAGCTCTGTTCTCTTTCAGGACACCTTAGCCTGGCCTAGCTCCAGCTGCTCTAACAGTAGCTATGGAAACCACAAATGAATTCCCAGCAGCTCCATACCCTGTGTGGGTGTTTGGGAGGAACTGCACAACGCCCACCCTAAGCACTTCAAATCACTGATTTGCTCAGAGCAGCAACAACGGTGAAGTGTCCCTGCTGATTCTGTAACCACAATGTCTGCCCTGGGATGAGTTCTAGACAAAAAGGGTTCTTCCAAGTCCCTGCTCCCAGCCCTTGGGCTTTCACCTGTTAGGGGCTTTGATTTTATTTGGTGTAAACATCTATCGGAGCCACCTTGGCCAATCTCTAATAAAACAAAGCCTTCCTCTTCCCTTCCCTGGCTAACTAAAATCAGAAAAGCCTCAGTGGATTAAACTTACCATTGACAGCAAAGGGGTCCTGGGAGACACAAAGAGAAACAAAGAGATTATTACAAAGGGCCAGTGATAAAGGACAGTCCCTCAGGCCCAGCACAGTGCCTGACCCAGCATACAGACCACCCAAACCAGAAAAAGGTGACTCCCCACCCCGCCTGGGGCACAGCCACCAAGGGCAGCAAGCTTTGTAAGGAAGCAGCAGCACCACAACATACTGTGCCAAGCAGCTCGCTCCTCATCTTGCCGGTGCAGCGAGCCTTGGTCTGCAGGTGAACTGTTTTGGTAGCTGGGGTCCTCTCTTTGGCTGTCGTAGGGGTACGGCCAGGGGCCAAGAACTGACTGGCCAGAGCCTTTTCAGTCGATGAAGACTGTGAGGAGGAAGCAATGAACGAGTAACCCTATTACTATAGGCAATAAAGGGAACACAGGCAGAGGACACTCAAGTCCTCTCAAGCTGAAGTAGCAGACCTTACCAATTTCTCAGCTTCTAAAAGTCCCTTCAGGAAGTCCACTTTGCGAGAGTATTCATTCAGCAGCTCTGGGGCTGGCTTGCTATTGGAATTGAAAAATAATACTATAATCCCCCCCAAAGTTACTGGCATTCTCTATTGTCCGAGTGACTTTCTCATTAAAATAAACCCCCAACACTTGGTTGTTCAACAAGCATCTTCTAACATAAATCGGTGGTAAGTTGGACAAGGGCTTGAGCAGCCTGGTCTAGTGGGACAAGTCCGTGCCCATGGCAGGGGGCTGAGGTCTCTTCCAACCCAAACCACTCCTGAGATTCTACGAGCAGCAGTCTCTGGCTAGGAACTTCCCAGTAAGTCCCTGCAAATTCTCTGGCACTGCCAGCCAGGGGGACAGGATGGCAGAGAGGCACACTGCCTGGGGCACACTGCCCAGGGCCCGAGGCTGGCAGGCAGAGAAAAGCGTGGAGAACATAGCAGAGCTACACAGCTCCTCGCAGGGCTGTGCTGCTTTGCAGGCATAGCTTGTCCCTCACCAACAGCTATTTCCAGAGTGCAGCATCTGCCCTGCTGGGGTGTTTCTGGGCTATGTCTGTCTGTCTGACAGGTGAGAGATGAAGGATGCCCCTGGATTCCAGAGGACTAACCTCGCCTGCTTCTTCAGCTCTCGCAGCATGTCTTCTAGAGCGGCCACATACTGAGGAGAAAAACACCAGTAAGTGACAGCATTAAGAAGAAACGTTCTGCCTGCTAGAGGATCGCGACTCCACTTGGACTTTAACGCTTCACGGCACTCGCTGCCTGTTTCTCTCGGAGCCGAACGCGCTGATGAGGGGACAGGAGGGTGAGAAGTTCCGCGTTGCCCACCAAAGGCTGGATCAGGCCGCGCCTCACCTTCTCCAGCCGCCACTCCTCGGGATCTCGCCGCTCCGCCGCCAGCGCCTCGCACCGGCTCAGCAGCCGCATCAGGTTCAGCTCTAGCCGCGTCGCCACCATGGCTGCCGTCGTCACCGGAAGCTGCCGCAGGGCCACTTCCGGCGGCGCCATACGTTGGGGCGGGGCGCGGGGCGGGGCGCTCGGGCAACGGAGCCCTGGGAACGCAGCGCCGCGGGAGTTGCTCCGGGCAGAAGCCGCCCCGAAAGGGGGATGCTGTGTCGGGGCCCCAGTGGCACTGCCTGAACTGTGCTGACGGTGCCCGAGCTCTGCTGCTCCTACACCTCAGCACGGAGCACGGCTTTCAGACCAGTTCCGTGAAGGGCTGCCGCGAAGCCTGCTGCTCCCGCCGGGTCGCGTCTCAGCCTCGGGGTTCACAGCAGGGATGTGAGCGAAGCTCTGCACAGCACCAGCACTCAGCAGTGCTCGGAGGTGACACCTCGGTTTCGGTGCTAGTACCTCCCCTGTGCTGAGCTCTCTCCGTGTTTTAGGAAGCACTGACTACGAGAAGTGATTCCAAACAAGGAGTCCCTTCGACAAAACTGTCCCTTAGACAAGGCAGACATACACAAGCACACACATGCATTGTTTAAAAGTGCATTGTATTAATAAACGTTTTTATGTATTTTGGTCTCAGTTAAGGCTATTACAACATTAACAGTTCTGTAAACCACACAGAAGTTTGTCATAAAAACATTAAAAAAAAAAAGGCACACAAATTGACCCAAAACCTTGCAGTTGGTCCCATCGGAGTCCATTGTGAGGCAAATGGAGAAGGTACGGCAGCAGAATCAGAGCACTGTTTCATTTCCTGCACGCTCAGAACCATGTATTTTACTCCACCAGGCTTATGTTCCACTTTCTTTGCAGGGTTTTAATTTAAAGTGAAGAATCTTTGCTTTAAACATCTTTGCTTAACCCTTACAGTACTGTACAGGTGCAGGCTGCTCTCCAGGCAAGTTCACAGCCTCCAAAGGGTTAAAGCCAAAGCTGCACTCAACTTCAGGAAAGGTTCTGACAGCTCCAGAGTTTCACTTTTCCAGACAGGGAATGTGAGAGTAGGGGTCTGAAAACCTGCGCTGAACTTTGGCTGTTGGTTCGTATCCACCTGAGAGCTCCTGAGCCGCTGCAGAGCTGTGCGCCATGTACACAGAGTGGATCTTGTCCGTGCGCCTTGCTGGCTGCTCCCTTCGTCTCACCGGTGCGTGAGTCTCCTCCTTAGCTGGAATCCTGCCCTGAGATCCTTCTGTACATTTGAAAATGCCAGGAGGAAGTTTTATGTTTGCTGTTGGCATCACTGGAGTTCGACGGGGCACTTTCATCTTGGGCAGTGTTGAAGATGATTGGTGTCTTGAAGCCAGGGATGCAAAAGAAGAATCTGAAGAGGCTTGCAGAAGAGAAGGCACTTTGCAAATGTCTTTGGCAGGCATGCTGGAGCTCTGAGCACAGCAGTGTAATCCAAGAATTGCTTTAAAGAAATCAGATCCTTAGATACTGAGAGTGTGCACAAAAATGCAAGCTGATAGAGGCAGCTGTGATCAGCTGAGGTTGGCCACCTGGGTGCATGCAGCCAGAGGTGTAAAGTAAGAAAACACACACTACCTTAATACTGACCTTCCGTAGCCCCCCGCCCTGCCCTCTCCTCCAGCAGGCTCTCTGTGCTCGCCGAGGTCTCTGAGTCCACGTTCTCCTCATCGGAGCCGCGCTGATCAAGCTCGGGTAAGCGGTAAGTGATGTCCTCCCTGCAGCAAAAGGGACATGGAGCACTCAGACACCTCTGACACTAGCAGCTTTACATGCAGCTCCTGCTCTGAGGTCAGCTTCCGGCATGGAGCCTCTCAGGGTGTTTTCCCTCAGTCAGTCCTTTGTATTTTCTTTTTCCCCCTTGCAAAGGCCCACAGGATGGCATTAACCTGGGGCAAAAGGTGCCAAGGTGGCACCTCCAGAGACAAAGGGTCACTCACTTCTCTTCCTTTATCGACTGTATGCGATCGATCAGAATCTCCTTCTCCCGATTATCAGCTTCAGAAACTTCCTCCTCTTCATGCACTGAGTCCAGTTCTGAGTTGCCACTGTCACCTCCTTTAGCTTGGGAGCTTTTACTCTGCAAGACAAAATGAGGTTTAACCCTTTTCAGCCCTAAGCTGTACGAGTCTTGACTGGCTGCTAGTTGCACGATGGAAGACAAATGAGTAGGGCAGATGAAAGGCTGATGAACTGCTGAAGAGCTGTTAGTTACCTGCATGAACGTTCCAAAAAGTGACAGAAGTGTCTCTATTCACCTGATTTCTGAGGGTTGTTACCTCTTTTGAAGCACAGTAATTTGATTTACCAACTTCAGCTTAGTTTTAGTAGTCGTTTAAGAGTAAGACCATTACAGCCAGTACAGGTCACCCTCAGTGTGATGACAGAACAAGTCAGCAGCCCTGCATGCAGTCTGGGGAGAAAGCTGCTTCAACACATGCACTCTGGGCTGTTCAGAAGGGTATTTCACACCAAGTGACAACACACCTAGTGAGTATTTTAGTCATGCAGTAAGGAGAAACCCCATGCACTCTTAACACAAGCAAGCAGGGTACATACCAGCATCCCCTCATAAGGGGAAGAAAACCCAAGTTTTACAGGCCAGAGCTAGAGAGAAACGAAGATCAAATTCACTATGTGCAACTTTTGAGCAGACAGAGTGTGGTTTGTTCTAACCAGTACAAACACAAAACCTTATTTGCCTTAATAGAACACAGCATACTTTTGTCCACCACCAATCTCTGAAGGAACATCTTTGCCACCTAAGAGGCTCAGCAATCTTAGTTCTAGTGACTGAATTACATGGGAACACATATTGACCACTACAAGAGCAGAAGTCCCCCCCTGTGTCTTCACTTATCAAGCAGACTCCAGTGCACCTCTGTATTTTGCTCCTACCTACAGCTTTCGGCAAGCTCAAACTGTCTCCTCCTTATCCTGCAATTGGTTTGTGACTTACTGGATGGGACAGACAGGACAAACAAGCAGCTATGGGATGCTTTCTGATGAATGGTGTAGTCATGAGGTGCAGTTCAGCACTTACCGTGTTCTGCCGAAGTAAAGAGAGTCGTCGAAAAGCAATGCTCTCAGCTGCCTCCAGCTGACTTATTTCCTCCATTTTTATCTTGTATTTCCTTATCTGCTCTTTTATCAGCATCTCTACACACCTGGACAAAAAGGCAAACATTTATTCATCAGCCTCATACTAAAAAAGCTTTTGGGACAAGCACAGTGTGATGAGATGCGTCCGCTGGCTTGGGGGTGTTTGCAACCCACATTCCAAGGTATGCCTTACAGCAGGGTGTGGGGACAGGATGAAGAGTCCAACACAGCAAGCAAAACATAACAGACTGTGAGAAGTAATGGCAAATGTTCTTCCTGGGTAACCAGAGACGCTTGTGCTAACTGCACACAACAATGGTAAGTGAACAGACAGCACCATGGCTACTAACTGCTTCTACCTGTCCTCCCTGTGCTGGCACACACTGGGAGATGCAGATCGAGCCTGCAACTGCCCTTTTCCATCTCTATGGCCTTATGGTGGAAAAGCTGTCATTTTTCAAACTCTCTTTTCACTGGGGACAGATGCAAGGCCAGTTACGCAGTGAGAATGGCGAAGGACATTCAGAGAGCCAAAGTTGCTGGAGGGTGAGAACAAAGAGGATCAAGCACAGAAGCTTCTTCAATTCAAGGAAAAACATCCAAGAAGTTATCAGGACACAGCTTAATTCCATATCCTGTTCACTTTGGCTGGATTCTCAGCAAAATATGGGTAGTGCACAGCCCCTCAGAAGATTATCTTGCTGTAAGATATGAACCTGTTATTTAAGATTCAAATTCTGTCCTTTGTGCTTTGCAAACTTGAGAGCTGCAAGGACTCAGACAAGGCCTTAAAAACTGGCACCACTAGCAGAGCCGGAACTGAGCAGCTCATCCCTCAGCCTCAAAGGCAGGTAGCAGTTCTGGCCTTTCATTTCACTGAGCTTTCAAAGCACTCCACTGCAGCACACTGCTAAAACTTACATGGTTGTTTTTGAAACATCCTTCATGCTGGTCAAAGGGTCAGAGGTATCAGGACAGCGCAAGAGGCACGGAGCAAAAACAATGGCCAAGGCGTTGGGCGACATACGGTTGACATCTTCTATCAAAGCCACTCTGAAATTCAATGTTCAGAACAAAAAAAGGTTTCTAGAACACAAACAGTCTGATCAAACACTGCTAGAGCTCCCAAAAGCAGGTTGGAAGCCCTGCCCTTAGGGTACTGAGCACAAGTTCAAAAGAAGTTTTCAAATTATTTCACATCTACTAAGCAAAGTTTCGTATATCAGAAAAGGAACAGGAAGCCACGCAAGTGAAGCTGGTTTGGTGGCCTCCCAAAGAATGCCTGGTGATTCACTGCCTCATCTTTAAAAATTCCTTTTTCCTGCATTCAGGGAACCATTTAGAAGGTGCTTGGGTTCCCTGGATAAGAGCAGCCTCTTTCCCACAGCCCCTGCCAGGCACACCAACACCCACCCACACAAACCCCGCTCCTCAGACACCCCACCAAGTCTTTCGGATCCACCTGGTCTCCAAAGCTGTTCATACCTGACTGGATACAAACACAACAGATGGCAGAAGCAAGCATTCATCTGCCTTTCAGCACAACTATCAGCCTTAATTCCTTCACTTCTAAGCCAGCAGCACAATCCCTGCACTGACACTTAAGGGGTTTAAAATTTTAAGACAGCTTCCAAGAGGGACTGCAAAATGTCATGTGGAGCCTCTCTCCAAAGGAAGTCATTAAACTCATTACTTGACCAGATGGAAGATGAGTCGCTCCAAGGTGTTATGGTTTGCTTGTGGCAGCTGTTCAAGGACACTATAAATGGCACAAAGTTGCTCCTGTTTTTCTGGTAGCTCTGCACAAGGGGAGAAAGCACAAGATCAAAACTGCTGTGCAACACTAGTGGGAAGCCACCAAGCACTCACTGACGTTGTGTCAGACTGTCTGCAGCAGACAGATTAAATTCTCAGAAGTCACACTGTGACTTCATTTGCTCATGGTTACAGATGGATGTTCAAGCATCCCTCGAGGCTCTGCAGATCTCCTGCTTTTGCAGATGCTTCTGCTGTTAGTGACCACCAAGTGATACACCAAGATCTCCAACAATAATTGGGGTGCTCTGCTCCCACTGAAGTTAAGGGAGTCTAGAGATTAGAGAGATCTGGTTTGCTAGATCTGGTCAGAGAACAAAAAGTGTGAGGGGAACTCTGTTCACATAGTGCTGGTTTTAGGCAGTTGTGTAGTGACATCATGCTCCAAAACAAAGGAATCTGAAAGCAAGGCCAAGGAAGCCAGAGGAGGAGGAATTCCACTTATGTAAAATGTCTAAAATCATGGCTGGAAGTGTAGTGGAAGGAAGTTGCTTAGCCAGCATGAGCATCTTAAGAGGTTCTTTTCCCAAGGATGTAGCCAGTTTAAAAACCATTGCTTCAAACACTTGTGCAACCCACCCACGGCTCGGAGGAAGTCGTTGTACTGCGCGGACGTCATCAGGGGGTCTGGCAGCTCCCTCAGCCACTGCTTCAGGATGCCTGTGATGGTGTGAATAGGGTAATTCTCCAGTTTCACTGAGTTTGGATCTGAAAAAAAAAAAAAAAAGAAAAGGTTGATTATTCCAAGTAGTTAATTTCTTTCATGTACACAATGGGAATCCAAAAAAAGAAGATGAGAAGCACTCAAATTAACAGAATCACAGTGGCAATTCAGAAGGATAAAAACCAAGTCTGCTGATAGTCACTTATATACTAAGCAATTTCTTCCACCCTGCATGGCCAAGAAGCTGGTTTTAAAACCCTAAGAAGCGGCAGATATTTTCAGACAGACCTGCAGAGAAAAGGAGTATCATGCAAGGAAATCTTAAAGGTGGACATCGCTGCCTGACCTGCTTGCAGCAACTGTTTCAGCTCCTTCATACGATTTGCTGACCCTGATTTCCTGTAGATGCCCTCAGTGTAGAGGCCATGCATCTCCACGTACTCCAGCAGCTTCTCCATGACAACAGGAACTGAGTTTCTCTCACTGGTCAGGGAACTCACACAGACTCCAAAATGACGTGGTTCTGCATCCTGCTCGTTCTGGAAATGATACAGGTCAAGCACTGTGAATAGCTGTTCCCAAGCTAGAAAATTCCCTTGGTACACACTGCAGACAGCTTCTGTTTCAAGACACAAAAAGCCTTGGAGCCTTCCAGTATCTGAAGGGGGCCTACAGGAGGGCTGGGGAGGGACTATTTACAAGGTCTTGTAAGGACAGGACAAGGAGGAATGAGTTTAAACTGGAAGAGGGGAGATTTAAATTGGATGTTAAGAGGAAGTTCTTTACAGTGAGGGTGGTGAGACACTGGCACGGGATGCCCAGGGAGGTTGTGGCTGCTCCCTTCCTGGAGGTGTTCAAGGCCAGGTTGGATGAGGCCTCAAGTGACCTGTTCTAGTGGGAGGTGTCCTTGCCTATGGCAGGGGTCTAGGACTGGATGTTCTTTGAGGTCACTTCCAACCTAAGCCATTCTATGATAAGGCAGATTTCCTGAGCTTCAGCAATAGAGAAGCTTTCTGGTATATATGGAAAGATCTCTTTAACAGTTTGTCCAACACAGCACCAAGCCATACAGAGGAGTTCCCAAATTAGCTCCAGTATCACCTTTTAGAAGATTTCTGAACCTTTCAGGTACTGTTTCTGCAACTGCAGGACCTGTCTCTGACTGCATCCAGGCAGAGGAGTGAACTGAAATACTTAAACCATTTTCATTCAGGTCACTGTGCATTTGCTAGACAAAAAGGCAGCATTTTGCACTCCTGACTCTCAGTATCACACAGTTCTTACCTTTTTCCCACAGGACACACAGCTGCTCTGGATTTTGGGCATGCATTTCTTGTGACAAGTCAGCTTGCAAACTGGAGAGAAAAGAATTGTTACCAACACTGCAGACGCTAAGGATCTCCTCTTCAGCACTACATGTGCTGAGCCCCTTCTCAGCCACAGCCACAGCCACAAGGGATCTGCAGTGTGAGCTCAGTGGCAGGCAGGAGGTGTTTCCACTCACCACGACAGAGACAGGCCTTTTCCATGGGCCAGATGTAGGAGCAGCAGTGCTCACATGACTGCCTTATGCTCACTTGGTAGCTTGTGAAAACGTGGCCGTTGTGTTCTTCAATCTGGTGGGAGACAGAATGAATCTAAGGGATATTTTTTGCCTTTTTTATTACTGTTCTTCTTTTTAATATAAATATCTACCTTATCTTATATTTTCCACTTTTATTTTACAGTTACAGCTGGTGGTTTTGCCCTTGAAAACAAATTTCAGCCTATCAAATCAGCTGGGTTTGCTGCATTGTTTCATCATGGACTTGTCACCCTGATTAAAGCTCATCAGTGCAATGCAGTAACTATTGTTTGTTATCAATACTTAGTATTTCCCTTTAAACAGTCTCATGATTCTGGAGGATCTTTGAAGTCCCTTCTAACCCAAACCATTGATCCAGAAAGCATTAAATTCTAAAAGAAACTATGGAGAAGCAAGAAAACAATTGAGTACCACCCAGCACTGCACAAGCACATCTTGCATTTGTGTCACATCTTCCTAACAGGAGTGATACAGCATGCAAAATAAAACAGAACTTCAGTACAAAACCTGAGCTCTTTCAAGAGTGTTTTCATCTGTGTTCTGTGAGCACAGCTGAGCACTCAGCTGATGGCAAAAAAGAAAGCACTTACTGCACGGTCTTGCTTCCGTTTCTTCTTCTGGGCTTTGCTCTGCTGCAGTGGGATACAAAACTAGCATCAGTCTTTGACATTCAAGACATTCCATCCCTTGGGCTTTTTCTCCCTATTCTGTGTCTCAGACTATTGCACCTCCAGACATTTCAGACACTGCACTGGAGCTTCAGCTTGGTATGAGAGTTGTATGAACTTCTTTACAAGTCAGCTGAGCTCACTGCCTGATGACAGAGCGATTCCAGCTCTAAACATTCCAGGCAGCTCCTAAGGTTACACCAAAGAGGATGCACAAACACTTAAAGATTGTGAAAATATGAAGTTAAATAATGAACAATTGAAAACAGATACATCAGTGTTCAGAATGTGACAGACAGGTGATCTGTGTATGGGAAATGTTTCCCAAAGAGCAGAACATAGGGCACAGGTTCCTTATCCTAGGAGAGTGCCACTATTTAATTACCCCATAAGCCAGTTACAGAGTAGGTTTTATACCTTGGGCTGCTCAGATTCATCTCTTTTTGTATATCCTCTGATGAATTCATCCAGAAGGGACTGGAAGAGATTCAAAACCAGCTTGACTTCTTTCTCTTCCCTTTTTTTGGCCAGATTTGTAACTAGAAGCTGGTAATTTTCTACCAGATCTTTGTAGCCAACATGGATTTGCCCATTCTAAAGAAAGGAAAAACAAATTATTTACAAGAGTCTTTTTGAGTACTGTTGAGACAGTTCCATCTTTTTATGTGTTTAAGTTCAGAGGTGAGAAAGCATATTCATGATTGAAGTGAAAAATAACAACCCATAGCACAACAGCACACACCCCAACTGGAGGACAGCACTTGGCTGAGACAAGGCAGTGTCCAAAGAACACTGGGAAAGCTGCTGGCACCTCTCTGGTGTTTAAAGATGGCAACATGAAGAGGCTGAAGACAGCAAAATCCACCCAACTCTAAAATAAGTTAGGACCAAAGTGCTCAGCTTAAGATCACAGCAGAGCTGTAAGATGTGATTTTTTTCAGTTCTAACAGTGAGCTAAAAATTGCTGACCTGCTTTGCTAAAGAGCTGTAGTTCAAGCAGTTACACTGCACCCTCAATTCCTTTATTTCCTACCAGTTTTTCACTTAATTGAGTGTGCTGGTTTAAGGCTAATTGGAATATTTTAATGGAGAAAATTATATTATAGGCTGTGAAAAGGAAACAATGGTGATGTCTACTTCACTCATAGGCTTGCTGAGATGTGTAAGAAAAGAATACAAAACAAAGGTAAGACACTCAGGCTTGCAGACACTCTGGGGCTGTCCAGCTTCTGGCCTTCTCTCTGCAGAGTAACCTCACTAACCACTTTCCTTCTAATCCCCCCTGGCCCATCCTCCAAATTCACCTTGCACATAAGGCAAACCTTGGGGTAGGGTATAGGGGTGAAGGTGGAAGGGTGGTTGGAAGCCCCTCCTGGGGTCTCTGATTTCTGGCAGGGGGATTGTGTTTCTGTATTACCTTTAACTTGCATATCTCTGTAACTATTCCTGTCTGTTGTGTCTATCTCTGCTTGTACATTGTGCTGAGCTGGAAATAGAGCTTCAGGCCTTAACTTCCATCTGGTTGAGTCTAGTCTGGGGGATTTTACAAAGTGGAGGGGGGGACAGGGAACTCCCAAACCATCACAACCAGGATGCAGACAGTTTCTGCCTAGACTCTAGAGGGAAACCCTGCATTGACCATTCCTGAATCAAGGGGCACTGACCCTGCCTCCTCCAGAGGCCCACCTGAGTGGAGGAGAACCCCCCAAGTCCAAGGCGGGGAGGCAGGGAACTCCCAAACCATCACATTGAGACTTACTACTTACAGGAGCAGAGTACATGGTCTTGATGTTTCCTCTGAACTTCTCAGTGGCTTCAAAAAACAAACATTCAACACCAGACTTCTGTGAGCGCAAGTCATTGATCTGGGAGGCAAGCAGAGGGGCATCAGGCTGCGCTGAAACAAGGACACCTGCCAGGGTGCAGCCTCAGTCCCTGGGCTTATCTCGACAGAATGATCAGAGAGAGCTATCAAATCGACTCCCCTTTGCTTTAAATCATCAGGTAAACTTCATCTAGCAAAGCAGCCTAACACCCCATGGCCACAGCCAGCACAGCCCTGCTGCCTCTCACCTTGTTGAGGAGGAACTCATCCAGGTGTTTCAGCTCGTTGGCGTTTGCGATCTCACGGGCCATGGACGCTTTCCAGTTCTGAGACACGCTGGAGATTTTGATCTTTATGGTCCTGTTCTTCTTTGCCTTGCTGCTCTCCTTCCCGTGGCGCTCCCCTGCCTGCAGGCGACTTGGTTGTCCAGAGGAAGCTGGGAAAGAAATCAAGCACTGGGTTAGAGCAGGCTGACTAAATTCTGCAGTATTTGTGCCCCAGCAACGCATTACGGGCAAGATGGATGTTAGTGAGTTGGGGTTAAATCACAGTAACTCACCCTCTGAAACTTTCTGGGTTCCTCCCATCTCTGGAAAGAGGACACAAGACACAAGAGAGAGGCCTTCTCCTTCATCAATCACATCAGGACTCTCCTTTGGAATTTTCTTGTCTGGCTTTTTCCCCAAGAGCCTACGCAGAGGACTTTTAAAAGCAGACCTGAACATAAAAGCAGATCCAGGTTTGTCACACTGGAAGCAGGAGCTGGCTGTGCTGTAAGAAAAAGCTCTCTGGCAGCACAGCTCAGACCCACCACACCATTCACATCTGAGGGCAAACTGCAGAGAAACTGGGCAGAACAGCCTGAAAGCACACCTGGGCATTCTGCTGTTTACTGGATCAGAGCACTACCTTCCACATACTCAGACACAACACTCCCCAGAGCCAAGACATCCCCTCTGGCTCAGCAAGTCCCCTGGGTTGCAGTATGCCAGAAGCTGGAGCAGCAGGCCAGGGAAACAGCATTCCTTGCTTGCTGGGTTCCCAAGCATTTCTCTTGGTGTCTTGTTTCTCAGCCTGTACAGCAGCACTGCAGGAACCTTTGATCTGTGCCTGTGTGGTGGCTCTTGAGTTAAAAAGGACCAATTCCAAAACAAGCACTATGCAAAAGCAGAGGATCTGCTCCTCAGCAGCAGGTGTCACAGCATCACAGAACTGGTTTGGTTGGAAGAGACCCTTTAAAATCATCAAGTCTAAGCCTTAACCCAGCACTACCAGGTGAACACTGAACCATGGCCCTCAGCACCACATCCACATGGTTCTGAAAGCCCTCCATGAACGAGGACTCCATCACTGCCCTGGCAGTGAGGCTTTCTTCTTGTCCTGTCACTTGTTACTTGGGAGAACTGACCCCCACCCCCAGGATATGTACCTGGCATCTATTTGCTGACTTGGGGGTTGCAGGGAAAGGAATGCATCTGAGGTAGGTGTGAGGTCACTTGGCTTCTTCTGCACAACCTGCTTCTTGAGGCCTTTTTCTTCTATGGTATCTGGCGATGGCTACAATAGAGAGGAGGAGTCAAAAAACTGCCTACTGAGTGAAATGGATTCTTTAAAGGTTACTAGAAACTGGAAGGGTGAAAAAAACCTTTGCTTCAAGACAAAGGACTTTACTCAACAGATATTAGTTTGCTAATGCAAGTGCCAAGTAAATGTAATGTTCTGATCAAGGGTCTGCTAGTCCCATATGAATCTTAAATGTTGCATAGCACTCACCAATTAATGTTTCACATGGATATCAAGCAAAAAACAAAAGAGCTCCACCCAACCAAAAAAAAAAAAGTCCCATATGAAGGGAACACAGGTATACAGAACACACATAGAATCATAGGACACATAGCAAATTATTCACAACTAAGTGGTATTTAAGAATAAACTAAGGATAATTAAGGATAAATATGTACAACAGCACCAGTACCTGGTTCACAGCAACAGACTGGGTCAGTGTTGAGAGGTCACTTAATGAAAATGAATTCCCCTTCTTTCTGCAATGGTACAAGACTAGTTTCAGAATGTGCATTTCATAAGTTTGTGGTCTCTTAATATTTACCTTTTAAATTGCCCACACATTCATGTTACACCCAAGAAAGTCTTGATCATCTCCTGCACCTCACATTCAAATGCAACATGTACTGGAAATGTGACATAACCTGGGTATGTCCTGATTCCCTGCTGTCTGAGGGATCACAGGATGTCAGGGGTTGGAAGGGACCCAAAGAGGACATCCAGTCCAAGCTCCCTGCCAGAGCAGGACCACACAATCCAGCTCAGGGCACACAGGAGCACAACCAGACAGGCCTGGAAAGGCTCCAGAGAAGGAGACTCCACAGCCTCCCTAGGGAGCCTGTGCCAGGGCTCTGGGACCCTTCCAGTCAAGAAGTTGCCCCTTGTGTTGAGTTGGAACCTCCTGTGCTGCAGCTTATACCTACTGCTCACAAGTAAGCAGAGCCTGTCCCCGCCATCCTGACCCTGAGCCCTCAGATATTTATAAACATTGATTTAATCCCCTCTCAGTCTTCTCTGGACTGAGCAGCCCCAGGTCCCTCAACCTCTCCTCACCAGGCAGTGCTCTAGTCCCCTCATCATCCTTGTAGCCCTCCATTGGACCCTCTCCAGCAAATCCCTGTCCCTCTGAAACTTCTTATCCATGGGATGACACCTGCAATTGCTGGCTACTAAAACCTTGTCTGCAACAGACAAAAGGCACGTGGAAATAAACTCCAGAGCCTGCTCTAACCAAAGCCCTGGCTGGCCATTTGAATTCAGTGAGGCAGGCTCTGCATCTCGTGTGAGCTTCTCAACACATTCTACCTACACTGAGTCAACGGCAGGACTGGGAACCAGGGAGCTCTGTGTTCTCCCAACCCATGGCCACAGGGGTTCTCAGCAGTCCTCCATTTTTAAATATCATAGTTGCCTATTTTCTGCAAACACCTAAAGGATAAAGAAGCTGCCCTTACTCCAGCTGCTTCTGAGGAGACTTCTCCGCAGGCCTTCTTTCATCCAGAGACTGACTCAGCATGTCGTTCTGGCCAGCACCACCCTGTCTCTTTCCTTTCCACTTCTCTCTCTTGTACTTCAGCTTCCCTGGGTCATCCACATATCTCTGGATCTGGGAAGAAGTGGGACTTTCTAGATCTTTGGCAGCCCTCTGCCCAAGGCGTTTGTTCTTCTCTCCCCAGCATTCGTCCAGGCTTTGGCTGCCACCAGCAGCAGACGTTGTGCTGTGAAGGTTCAGTGCCAGGTGTGTTGGCCTCTCCAGGCAGTGGAAGCTTTGGCTGCCTTTCATCTGCTGACTTTGACTCCCTCTCGTTTCTGTCCCAGCAAGTGTCCTGTCGTCTCCTGACACAGGTGGCTCCTCAGGCACAGAGCTGCTTTCTTTTGTCTCACTTGATGCTGGCGTGTCTGAAAGAGCCTTTTCTTCCCTTGGACTTTTCTCTCCTTCACCGCTGTCCTGAAGGACAGCATCCTGTGCCACCAACGTCCCTGACGCTGAAGGAGTTTCCAGGGCCCCTTCAGAAGAGGTTGGCTCCCCCTGGCAGCGCGGTGGCCCTTCAAAGGAGAGCAGGACGTGCTTGTTCTGTAACTCGTTGTGCTCCAGCCCCCTCTGCCGCCGGGACTCGCGCTTCTCCCGGCTGCTTGGGACTCTCTCGGCGTTCTCGGTCACGTTCTTCTGGAGTGAAGTGGCTTTTTCAGACCAGCTCACATTTGCAGATTGCTCATTTGGAGCTTGATCGCTGTCCCCAGCGCCCTTATCCAGCTCTGCCTCGTATTTCACAGGCAGCTGGTCTGTTCCTTGTTCACTGTGCTCATCCTTGCTCTTTGCCACCTGATCTTCCTGCCTTTCTCCCTGCTTTTCTTCAGCTTTCTGCTTTTCTGTGACCATTTTCTGAAATCTGTGAAGAATTCAAAAAGTGAAAACACAAATATTTAATGTCTGGCAGTAAAGTACTTAGCTGTTTAAATGCAGCTGAATTCCAAATACAGTTCCAGTAGGACTGGATGGAGGTCTGCTTCTCAGGACTGGCAGCACCAGTGCAGCTGAGCTGAGTACTGCTTAGGCACGAAGTGCTTGCCCAGCCCCACCTCAGGAGCAGCCATTTGATGGGGACTGCAGTATCCCATAGGAATGTCTAAGTTGTTTAATAAACCAGCACATGCCCCAGAGCCTGAGTTCGGTGAGCGGAGCCAAGACATTCCATGGCTAAGTCCCTTTCCATACTGCACTGCTGCTCTGCCTTTACCTCTTACGTTGGAGATGTCCTCTGAACATGGCTTGCAGAAGACAAACTCTCCTCTTCTGCTGGAGGTAGCATTTTCTCTCCCTGTACCTTCGCCAGGCTGCCTGGATGCACACAGCAGCACTGCTCCTCTGCAGCGCCATCCTAAGGCACCGGGAACGCCAGCAGGCCTTAGAGGTGAGAGTGCCCAAGTGAGGGAAGGGTACTAAAAGCAGGGGGGTGATTTGAGAGGGGCAGTTAGTTGGTCAGGAGAAGCAGCTGGGTGACTCCCAGAGGTACCTGTAAGACAACGGCTGCCTGCCGCATCCTGAGGAAGCGCCTCCTCTCCAGCACCACTCGGAGCCAGCTCTGCAGCAGGATGATTTTCCGCATCACCTCTTTGTGCAGTGTATCCTGCAGCTTCTGCCGTTCAGCCTCCTTCATAAACACCTGCTCGGGCCAAGACAGTTCATCAATAAATGCTTAGTGAGAGCCTCTCAGCTCCCCACCCAGAGGTATATCCACCTGCAGACGTGAGAATGGTGATGAGCCAAACCTCATCAGCCAACAGCACGCAGCAAAAATGAGTCAGATTTAGTAAAACTTAAAGTGCATTTGGATTTCAATACATGCAGCTGCACAGCAGAGACCTCAGACCTTGGAATCCTCCTCAGATGACAGCATCAGCCTGCTTGACAAATGCCAAGAGTAGCCATTTCCCCAGAGTAGCACCCATACAGTAGAGAACTGACAGCAGGCTGGTACCAAAAGCAGGCAGCTAACATCTGCAGGAGGTGAAGCAGGTCACTTATGTACAAAATGCAGAAAGAGCAACATCTGCAAAGCAGCTGCACTACATTCTGAAGGGCACATCAGCATTTCTTACTGTTTGGGGCGAGTTTCACAGACCTTGGTTTTCCCTATTTGATAGTAGTTCTCATCCAGTTTTAGTTTATTCAAGTAAACACAGATGTCTTCCTTAGAGGCTTTGGCATTCTTGGGCAGCAACACCTGAAACTGGTCTATGAATTCCTGCAAAAAAAGCAGAGGCAGCAAGAGGTCAAAATCAGAAGGCACTTCATGTGGTCTGAGTTTTAGCTTGATTTTAGAACTCTAGTTAAGACACCTAAGCTGTAGGGATTTGAAAACATTAGTTGTCACTCCAAACTGAATTAGTTTTTTCCTACTCGCCAAAGTAGGCTTCATTCAGCCTCCAGGTAATGGCAAAGATCACAAATATGGGGATCTATAGGACCTTTTACAAAGACAGGTAGTGACAGGGTGAGGGGTGATGGCTCCAAAGTGGAAGAAGCAGGATTTACATGAGACATTAGGAGGATTTTCTTCTCCATGAGAGAGCCATTAGAACAGGTTGTCCAGAGAAGTTGTGGAGGCTCCAAACCTGGAAGTGTTCAAAGCCAGGTTGGATGGGGCCTTGAGCAACCTGGGTTAGCAGGAGGTACTCCTGCACAGGGCAGAGGTTTGGAACTAGATGATCTTCACATCCCTTCCAACCCAACCCAGTTTGTCACTCTATGATCTAACAGAACTACACACAGAGAGAATTTTCTAGAAAACTAATGCCTGTAGGGAGACAGAAACACGCAACACTGACCACTCACAGTTCCAACATGGCACTCTGAATGCTTCTATCATGCAACGAGGAGGACAACTTACTGGCAGATGACTCACACAACAGTTGGGACTACAACTTATTACCCTGCAGGCTCTGTTAGAATTACAGTGAATTTTTACAGTTCATCCCAAGTGGATGAGCTTCACATGAATACAGGCACAAAAGAGAGGCAACTCCCCACAGCCAGACCTTTCTGACAGCACACTGTGCCTCCACTTCCTCACATACCTGAAAGGTGTACTTGGCACTGTAGCCAGACCGTCTGATGCGCACCGTCTCCAGCATGCCAGTGTACCTCAGCTGCTGAAGCACCAAGCTCTCATCAAACAGCATCTCTTTCTGAAAGAAAGCAGCAGCCTAGTAACTGCCTGAGGAGACCAATTTCGGTCCAGCAGAGTAAGCATGTTCTGTTTTCACACCCTAGTTGCCTAGAATGCCAGTGAACAAGCCAAGAGATGCCCTGCAGAGCTCGAGGATTTGGGTCCTCAGCCAGAGCAGCCCAGTCTCACCTTCTCGGCATTGGAGCGGATGCAGCGGATGAAGAATGGCTCAGCTCTGCCCAGCGTCTCCAACAGCTTGTTGAGGGAAGTCTGCAATGCAATACGCAGAGAGAGTTTACTTCTTCAGATAGCAGTGTTTGGAGCTGCAGTGGACAGTAACAGCTGCTTCCTCAGGACTAAGGTTGTTTCAGATCTGATGGCTCTCCAAAGCCCAATTTCACCCAACATGGAGGTTCTCCCTTACTGCACAGCAGATCCCTCTATCTTTTCTCAAGGCAGTTACAAGTGGGGGTTAGCAAACACTGAAACAGCAGAGAACTGGTCCCGAGAGCTAACACATTCCACAGTGTAAGGGTAGTCTCTAAACATGGTCGAACTTTAATCAAGCAATAAACCTTACTTCAGACAAATCCAACAAATTCACTTTGCTTTTCAAACAGAATCAGCCTCAATCAGCCCAGGAAGGCCTGTTCCCACGAGGTCAGGGTGCACCCAGAGCTGTCAACCACCACATCAGTCACTCACCTGGAACTGTGCACTTATGCTAGGGGGTTTCTTCTTCTTGTGCAAGTGCAAGAGGGATTTGGTTGTTCGGTCATGCAGAGTCATGCTCATTATGAGCTTCAGAGACTTGGAATCCAGCAAATTCTAGAAGAAAGTTTTCACAATCAAAGTGCAAGCCCCTTGCCTGAAGAAGTATCTCTGTCAGCTTCAAAATGAGTAAGAGTGAAGCCAGCTCCCTAGAGCTCCATGTTCAGTGACACGTTACGCTCCACCATTATTTCTAGTTTGGACCAAAGCATCTCCATAAGAGTGAAACTTTTCCACTGGCCCATCCCAAGACTGTAAGGCAAGCAAGATGTAATCCCTTTGTTTGCCTTCCACAGCCTGACTAGAAAGGGCTTTGTGTATTTATGGCATCTCCAGCCGAATTAAACAGATGCTGAGTGTTAACTCTTCAGCAGTTCTTACAAAGGTGAACATTTTAACTATTCTTTAGCCAGGCAAAAAGGAAGTTTGAGAGAGTAAATGACACAGCTTCCCTGAGAAGCAGCATTTTCTGAAGTGACTTCTGTCAATCAGAATGAATGCTCACAGTGAAAAAGGAAGGAAACTAACCAACCCAAAGACCCCAAGAGAAATGTAAGGTTACTGCATAACTTTACCTTGGGAATGATCTGCTTTTGTTTCATACCTCTGCTTTTCCTGTTAAAACAGTAAAGATGATTTAAGAAAAATCCCCCAAACCCCACATCTCACTTGGTTATTTCAGCAAGCCATAAGTTGGTGCAATTCATGAGGAAAAATGAAGGATAGCTGAAAATGAGCACAACAGCTTTAGGGTGTTTTCATGCACATCTCTTACAAGTGATCAATGCAAACAATGCAAACTGCTTCAAAATGAGTCCTTTTATGGTTAAATAAGCGCTGTAGGTGTTGGAAGCTTTCCAAAGCTGTTTAGAAACTGCACTGTTGCATAGACTTTTTGTATGAGTTGCTCTGTTTAGCTGACTATGCAGTCCCTGAACTCCTGTTGTAATATGAAGGTACTATCAAATGAAAATACATGACTCTGTCACTGCTGCTTGCAGCAGGACCCCTGTGGAATCACTCAGCAACTGTGACATGTCTGAGAACCTCCTGAGGCACCACACAAACCTGGGGCATAGCTCTCATCCCTCACAGACATGGAACTAGAACCTCTGGGCTGTAGCTCACACCCTCCCAACCCTAACCACGTTAACTAAAGCACTCTAAGGCATGTTCCAACTCCATGCCACCCAGTTTATACTTGATTTATCATACAACAGGACCCAGGTTGATTTTCTTACATGTATGCACATGGAAAGAGCCTTAACCCTGGCACGTTCACAGCTCTAGCACCCTGAATTTCAGAAAACCATCAGCTATAGTTTGTGATATTTCTTTGTTGAATGTTTGCAGCAAGTTGGCACTATGAAGGTGGAGTTTTGAGCAAGCTGACACCAAAAGCAGGTTCCACTTCCAGCCAAGGCAATGAAGCAGCAAAGCAGCCCTGACACTTTTTGAGAGGAATCATTTTATTCTTGGTCATTTTTTTTTGCAGAAGACTTGGGATAGGTCTGTGTTTTTGGAGTGCATTAACTGCTTGGTTATGTTGCACTGTCAAAGCAATGCCTAAGGCACCAGAACTCACATGAAGTGGGAGCGGTGTTGAAGCCGACTGAGGGACCGAAGCAGCTTGCAGGGATCCTCCCCCTGCCATGGGAGTCCTTTAATACTTGCGATGATTTGTTCATGCATGTCTCTAAAATGATCCACAGCAAAACAAAGGTGGCAAACAAAGATACATAGCCATGAGAAAGAGGAATAAGCTCCCAAGAGAGTCCATCACCAAGCGTGCTCCAAACAGCAGCAGGTCAATCCCAGACTACTTTTTCTGATGCCAAGTCAGTCCTTCCTGCTCTGCCAGTGCCCTGCAATTTCATTAACAGGGTCACATACCGAACTTAGTCTCTAATTCTACCTTTTAATGTAAATTGTTGTGCCATCAATTCAGAACACAGAGGGCAATTTAGCAAAGTGCTCTTAATGGGCAAGGAACCTTTTGTTAAGCTAAGTAGCCTTTTCAGACAGAAATAAGCTTTTTTTTATCATGAAGCAGTAAATATTTTTACAGCTAGATCTAACAAAATACATCTGCTTAAGCAGATGTGCATGAGAAAAGTAAGAGTAACAGTCAGCTACTACAGCAATACAGGTGGAATTTCATTTTTCATTTCTGTTTCAAGCATACCCATATTTTGGTTTTCAAAGTAAGCCTGGGATGGTCCCTAATCTGTGGCAGATTCCAGTGTCTAAAGCATGCACTGAGCTTGTGAAGCAGTGTGTCTTGGCAGAGAACTTACCTTCTTTACTCTCCAGAGAGGCACAAACCAAAAATAACAGAAGCGTAAGAATCACTTCTGACTGTCAGATGCCAGCACCATTCTGAGCTGCTCACTGGGGCAGCAGCATCACTACAGATGGCCACTTGCTTCCCTTGGCACCTCTGAGCCTTTTTGAATACCAAGATTTTGGTTCAAGACACCCAAAGAAAACAAAATATCTTCCTTCACGACCAATCCTTTCACCCAAATTGCATCGCTAGTTCCGAGTTGCCACAAGTGACAGAGACTGTCCAATGGAGCGACTGTGAAGCGCTGTGAAGTCACCATTGGGGAGGCCTCACAGCTTCTCCTTTACACAGAGCACGCTCAGAAGGTGTGTACAGGAATGTGCCTCCCTGGCTGCTAAGCGCAAGCCTATTTCTACTTACTTCTTGTTCTCATAAAGAGAAATGATGTCCTCAAAAGCATTTATATTGAAATCCTCAGAATAATCAAATGAGAAATCAAGCACTGAGCAGCTGCAAAAGGAACACGTATAAAGCCTAAACATTCCACAAAGTGCAAATATGCCTGTAGAGAGCAGCACGTGGAGGTGGTTCTGCGGGACATGCCCTGCCTCCTACTCATCTCATAAGGCTGCAAAACCCGTGAGTGCTACTACAAGAGCTTCAGTGATACAGATTGGCTGCAGGGCAACACACAGTGCTAAGAGCAATACGCACAATGCAGACAGAACACAAAACCCCAATGGTAAATAGAACTGAGGCTCTGTCACTGACATTTGGCAGTACTGTATCTCACACGAAGTAAACCAGAGTACTGTTCTGATAGCATTAAAATGGCTAACCAAAACAAGACACAAGATATAAACCAGGCTGTCTTTGTGAAAGCTCTATCTGACATTTGATGTATGACAACGTGGCTCAGAGTCATCTGCTTTCCCTGGAACGGGTCAGAAATGTGTTTCTCACCGGTAAACTTTTTCTACTGGTGTATTTGATCTCTGGAGTTCTCCAAGGGGAACTCTGGGTCCTTGACGTACCACTCCTGTTATGAAAGCAATCAACAAGTCCAATTTTGACCAAGGTATGAACATTACGAACAAAAAACCCCACCAAACCACAAAATATCTACCCAAGGGCCTGAAGTTTTGCTCCAGTACTTTAGCTATCAAGCCAAATAACTTTGTTTCACCAATTCCCTCTTACTAGACAGCAAACTGCAGCTGCTCAGAAAAGCACTTCAGAATTACTCTACACTTGCCCTTGTTCACTAGGTTCCCCTCTGTGCTGGTTTGAGGATAATTGGAATATTTTAATGAGAGAAATTAGATCATTGGCCATGAAAAAAAAACAATAGTGATGTCTATATCATTTAGAGGTTCTGCTGAGAGATGTAAAAAGAAGAAACATAAACATAGTCAGTCTCTGGCTGCTGCTGTCATATTAACTGGCTCTACCTGAACCTGTGTAATCCAATCTAATATTTTTTTCTTCTAACCTCTTGTCAGCTTTCCACATCTCGCCCCTTGCACATAAGAGATTCTGAAATAAGGGAGAATGTTGGAAGGAGGGGAGTTGGCTCTGAGCCCTCCTGGGTGGCTCTGCTGTTGGGGAGGGGTTTTGTAGTTCTGTATTATTTTTAACTTGTATATAATTGTATATAGCTGTAAATATCTACATATATTGTGTCTATATGCTTGCATATTTGTGCTACACTGTAAATACAGCTTCATGCCTTAACTTCCAGCCGGCTGAGTTACTCTGGTGAATCGTGTGGGGGAAGAACTCCCAAACTACCACACCCTCAAACTAATAGTGTCAGCAAGCACTAATCAATTGCGGAGTACCTAAGGGTGCTCGCAGAACACTTCCTTCAGCCCTTACCTGCAGCCTTCTGAGCTCTCTGGCGCCCAGCTGCGGCGAAGACAGCCATGGCTTGGACGGCAGCGCGCAGCACGGCCCAGCGGAACACAGCCACGGGGTCCATGCCGATCAGCTCCCGGACGTAGGCGCTGTCGCTGCTGCGCAGCAAGGCGACGATGTCTGGTCTCATGTAATCCATGTTCTTCTCTCGGAAATCCTGCAAAAGAGGAGAGCTGTGCCCTGACTCCGGAGAGCAGTCACAGTTCAGAGCAATCCACTACTGTGAACAGTGCTTGCTACAGTGAGCGCTGCCCTGCAGCCTACAACATCACAAACAGAAAATCATAGAATGGTTTAGGTTGGAAAGGACCTCAAAGATCATCCAGTTCCAACCCCCTGCCATAGGCAGGGACACCTCCCACTAGCACAGGTCACTCAAGGCCTCATCCAACCTGGCCTTGAACGCCTGCCTCCAAGGAGCAAGCAGCTGCAACCTCCCTGGGCAGCCTGTGCCACTGTTTCACCACCCTCACTGGAAAGAACTTCCTAACATCCAGTTTCAATCTCTCATCTTCCAGTTTAAACCCATTACTCCTCATCCTGGCATTACAAGACCTTGTAAATAGTCCCTCCCCAGCACTGTTGTAGGCCCCCTTCAGACACTGGAAGGCTACCACAAGGTCTTCTTGAAGCCTTCTCTTCTCCAGGCTGAAGAGTCCCAACTCTCATAGCCTGTCCTCACAACAGAGGCACTCCAGCCCTCTGAGCATCTTCATGGCCTCCTCTGGACTCACTCCAACAGTTCTAAAGTATCTCTGGGGACACATCTGATCCACTGCCAGCAAATTTTATACACCTTGACAAAAAATTATCAGAAATTCAAGGAAATTGGTTTGTGTGGCCATCAGTTCTTTCACCTACTTTTATCTGGTATTTAACTTTGCCAGCAAAGTGTCGGATAATAAAAGCAGGCTCCATGACTGGGGTTCCAACAAAGAACTTGTTCTCCTCATGCTGCTGTTTGAATTTTGCAAGTAGAGTTTGGTTGGTAGCATGTGGAAAACTAGGAATACAAAACAAAAGAAGTCAGCTACTTCTCAAATACCGAGATGCAAGGTGACAGTGACAAGCACCTATTGATCCTTGTGGGAATTATCCTATTGTCCACGATCTCTATGCTTTGACTCACGCACCTGCCTGGTATCTTAGAGGTGGGGCTTCACTTCTGGACTGAAACTAAACAGCTCCACGCAAAGCACAATATTCTGAGGTCTCAAGTCTGCATCAATGCTTCCTCTCATTTCACCAGCCAAGTTTAGTTAGCATCATTTGCTGCTAACCCTTGTCAAGCCTCCCACACCTGCCTTCTACTCAAATCGTAATCCCCAGTTAAGCAAATTCAGAAGCACTTCTGTGTGTAAGTCAAAGTCCAATTTCAGCATCAATTTGTATCACCACCATATTGGAGTCATCAGAAGCAAACTACAGGGTTGATCATAAGACCACAGAATGCTAGGGGTTGGAGGGGACCTCTAAGGATCACCTAGTCTAGTCCCATGCTGATCCTGTGCTTCCCACAACTTCCCTCTCCTTTAAAAGTTTTCTGTTCCCTTTCACAGTCCTTCCCTCCTCCCTGCCATTTTTTCCCAAGAAGATGTTTGTTGCTTACTTGCTTTCTTCATCCAGAAGATAGAAGAGGCCAGTGGGCTTCTTGCTGATTAAGTGAATGCAGGCCACATTATCAGTATAGTCAATATTGTGCCAAGTGATCCCTTCACTCTTATATTCCTCCTGTGGAGCTCAAGAAAATGTCCTCATCAGTACAGTGCCCTGACCTTTAACTTCTTGTGGTCTAATTGCTTAAAAGGCATCCTTCAACAGCACTGGAAAGTTGAGTTTGTTAGTTCAGGAAGCAGCAACAAAAATAAGGACAATTTCTAACTAAGAGCAGAACAGCAGGCACACTGGGGCAGATCTAAGGCCCACCTAGGAAAGTCATGCAACGGCAGATGCTTGGTAAAACTGTTTGAAAACCAGGAAAGCAAGTTTTGCTGTGCCTTCCCAGGATCAGAAGTCCACAAACTCATAGCTAAGACATTATATGAAAACTCTGTGTGGGCAGATATTGAAGGAATTCCAAGGTACTTTTCTCTTCCATAGTTCTTATATTATGGGAAAGGGCAAATACTTAAATATCAAGTTCCAAAACTTCCAAATTGCACTGAGAGGGGCAAGTTGAGGTTTCAAACCAGGCAGTGAAGCCCTGAGGGTCAAAAAAAGCTGGAGAGCTCTGACAAGAGAACACGAAGCTCTTCTGCTGCAGTGACAATCCAGCAAAGGTTTGACAGGACAAGCTTCCCATTAAGATCTGGAACCAAAGCACCAGGTTTTCTTAATGCTCTAAGTGCCCACAGGAGAAGAAAACTGATAAGATACTAATGTAGCACACCTACATCGCACAGCAAATTAACTCTAAGAGCATCTCTCACTGTTCTGATGCTGACTAGAAATCAATTATTTCAAAGTAGGTAGAACTCAGTCTGCCCAGAGACAGAGTGCTCAGTGTGCATGCCATGCTGCAGAGTTGAAATGCCATTCTCCACAGACAAAAAAGCCTTTCTTTAAAGAGATACAGATATGCCCCTGAGGGCCCTTCACTGCAAGAGATACAGGAAATAGGCCCTTCAGGGATTGAGCCTATTTGAAAAATGGCATTTGAAAAAGAAAACAATGTCACTATTTACCCTGGCTAGCCATGGCTGTCCTAAGCTACAAGTGGGGACCTCAGCATACAAAGGACCTTTGGTGATTTCCTTGTCTTTAAAATGCTTGTTTAAAGTTATCTACACGTTGGTGACAACATAGGACACCCCACTGCAGAACATCTTCTCTTCAGCAGTGACCTGAGGATGATTTAGCACAAGCCAGATCTAGAGCAAACCTCAGCCTAGAGGCAGGATCTGTTAGCTCTGTAAGATGATAGCATCTGCAAACAAGTAAATCAACAGAGGCCAGCAACGGCAGGGTTTCAGAGCTACTGCCAATAGTAACAAGCAGTTGTATCCCATAAGTGCAGTCAGGTGTAAGAAGGAGCAGGTTATTAAATATTTACAATCTGACTCCCCACCACTGCACGAAATAAAACCTGAAACAAGCCTCTCAGCTACAGGCTTGCAATCTCAAAGTTCAGTTTTATGTGAATTTTGTCTGGGATTGCCTAAATGTCTTTTTAGTTTCTTGCAATCAAGCAGAAACTTAATAGAAGACCTTGCTACCACTAGTGCATGTAGAGCACTGAGAGCTGCAACCTTCAAAGACCAATGAGCAGTAATTAAGAGATTAAAAAGTAAGATTTTTGGAGATACATTCAAGCAATTACAAAACTTATGCCATGGGGTTTTGCAGAGTAATGAGTATGTTTGCATAAGTTAGAAGCACTTGATCTAAAAAAAGGCCTGTTTCAGCAACTCTCATTTCTTACCTGTTCCAATTTGAAAATATGTTGATTGAAATAATACTGAAGCTGCTCGTTTGCATAATTTATACAGAACTGTTCAAAACTGTTGGTTTCGAAGTCTTCAAACCCAAAAATATCAAGAACACCAATGGACAGACACTAAAAGAAGATGCAGAAATGTAGTTAAACAACTCCTCATGCAGTGACTTAACTGACAGCAATAACCCCTGCAGCCAGCACTAGAGAAGGTGCTGAGATGGTTTGAACACTGAACAGTTCAGTCCACTTTGAAAACAGAGATGATTCAATATCACCAAGAAGTTTCCTGCAGCACACTTTATGCCAGATATCTGAACACATCATCTACAGCCTTGTCTGCTAGCTCTACACACACAACTGTCTACATAGAAAGGTGGTTAAGGACAAAGAAGCTGGTGTAGGATCTGGAGAATAGGGGTGATAAGGGGCAGCTGAGGGAACTTGGGGTGTTCAGCCTGGTAGAAAAGAGGCTGAGGGTAGACCTGGCTCTCTACAACTCCCCAAAAGGAGTTTGGAGCCAGGTAGGGGGTGGGTTTTTTTCCCTAGTAACAAGTGATAGGATTAGAGGAAATGGCCTCAAGTTGTCCAAGGGGAATTTTAGATTAGACATAAGAAGAAACTTCTTCACTAGAAGGGTTCTCAAAGACTGGAGCAGGCTGTCCAGGGAGATGGCTGAATCCCCATGCTGGAGATGTTTCAGAGCTGCAGAGATGTGGTGCTGAGGTCCATGGTTTAGCCCCAGGCTTGGTTGAGTTAGAGAATGTTTGAACTGAATGCTCTGAACTACTCTATGATTCTAAGACTGGCTCTGGAGAGCAGCTCACCGTAACAGACTCCTCCATGTCCTTCTTGTTGAGGAGTGCATGGTTGATGCGCAGAACGATCCAGTCAAAGAGAGCACTGTAGAGGGACTTGGCCATGGAATCACGAGCTGTTATTGCCTGCAGATCAAACCATCCTCAGAGTTTTGTTTAAAAACCCTATTTCTGGTTGACAGCAGTGCTACCCAAAGGTTACCAACCTGAGAGGCAAACCCAGCATTTCCCTTTCATGCCCACGTTTCCCACTCGAGGTGAGAGCGAGCTGCAGCAGCTGGTGCAGCACAGAGAAGCAAGGGGCAGGGATTTCAGGTCCCCCACGAGTGTTGTGACTCACCTCGCTGAGGCTGTATGGCAAGATGAGCTTGTCGTTAGCAGTCACAGTTTTTCTTTTTGTTAGCACTTCTACCAGAATTTCTCGTTTAACCTTCCAAACAAGCAAGAACAAGAATCAGTCACCCTCACACTCCTCACAGAGTAACATAGTAGCAGCAATGAACCTGCTCAAAGAAGCTCAGGCTCTTTGACAACAGTTACAATCCCCATTCATCAAGAGCCTTACAATCCATCAACTTTAGGTGATTCTTGGCCTAGACTCATTCAGATGATTCTCTGTGATGGTGAAGAATATCTCCACTAAATTTATTCCTACTCAGCTCTACAACTGAGTGAGTAAAATTCTTATATTACAACCCTAACCCAAATAATCTCACCAATTTCATCCACTTCCCCTCCCATAAATCACATAACCCAGACCTAGATACACCAAACTGGGCAACAAGATAGTCAAGTAAGACGCTGAGGCAGAGAAGAGGTTCATCAGACTTTAGAGCTGAAGAGAAATACTCTACTTTCAGAAGCTGGGAAAGAATGTCCAACACTTCAGGAGGTCCCACTTCCAACCCTTCATCACGCCCTGTAGCCTTCTTCTTGTATGTAACGTTGCCCAAATACAGAATAGCTGAAAGTATTGAAAAAATCCTAAGGAAGAAAAATTGCATTTTATAAGAATAGTTCTTGTGAATTCATTAGAAGAGGTTAGTTGACTTAATTCTACTTTGAGCCCCCACTCAGTTCTCCTTGCTCTCTCCTGGATTAAATGTGATCCCAGCACACACACAGGCATGACGCTTAACTAGCTATCAGTTACGAAAGCTTGAAAGATTTTTATGAAAGCTTAGAGGGCTCTGCTTACTGGGTCTTTGTTGCTGAAAGAAAGCCAACCATCTCCATGGCTTGTTTTAATCTTTCAAAGTCATGTCGGAGATCTTCCCCATCTTCGATTTTCAAGTTATGCTGTAAAGAGAGATCCATAATTAAAGGCATAGAACAAAGTCCTAGCATGGTAAGAAAACAAGAACAATCCATTTTATCTTTAACCCAGCAGACAGACAACACTTGCCCATGCATTGATAAATGTCTGTCAGATTACCTGATTGAGGTAGAAATAATCTTCTGGTTGCTTGAGGTGAAATTCTTTACGTTCCTCCTCAGTGACTCCCAGTAGCAAGTAATAAAAGACGTGGTAGTTCCTGTGAAGGCAGCACATTGCTCTCTCACAAAGAGCATCTGTATACTTCAGATGCTCTTAAGCTCTTGCACTGACTATAAATGTGTTAGCAAAATGGCATTCATCTCTTACCTTTCATCCTTTTCTTGAGAAACCAGGCGAGATTTTTCAAGCAGGTATTTTTCAACAACAGCCCTGAAGAGCGGAAAAACAACAAAGAAAAGCCTGAGATCAAGGAGAAGACCTCACAAAACAGACAGCAACTGTCAAGAGAGTTCAAATAGTGAAAGCTGCACTAAAATACATAAGAGAATAGACACTGTTAAATCTGAAGTAACAACATAATGCATGCAGAAGTTCTAATTGAGCCTAAGAAACACCTATCTGCAGTGCTTGTTCCAAGCAGACATAACTGGAGAAAGGCAGATGAAGCAAGAGAAGTGCTGGTGAAAAACTGCAAGCAGAAACAAGATAAGCAGAGTGCTAACAATATCTGCTCTGAGATTAACAGGAATGTAAAGACTAAGACCTCCAAAACACCCTGGATAACAGTCTGCTTCCACCCTAACAAACCTGCTATATTTTTATGCCTGTCTAGAAGTCAGTCTCAAATAGAAGCCAGGCAGCCAGCAAGCCTTTACAGCCTGATAAAGCTATCTCCCCAATGATAACCTAAACTCCTCGACACAGGATACAGAGTGTGAGGCCAAAGCTTGAGTTTTTTCTCAAGTTGAAGACAAAACAAACACATTCGAACTGCACCAAAGGCCTGAGCTAGTGAGGCTTCATCTCAAACAACACCAATTTCTTTCGGAGTAACACTCAAAAGCAAATGCAGCACAGAGTTCCCAGGAACCTGGGCTATTGCCATTTTGTACACTGCCAACACCAAGAGGAGCCAAAGGACAGGCACTGGAGTATCAGCCAGTGGTTGCTGAGCTGCAGGGCAGCAAGCTTCAGGAAGAGCTCCACACCAGCACTGTGCACCTGAACCAGCACAGCTCCACCCTGACCACATGCCTGACACTGTGGGTGCTCTGCAGATGCCAGCATTAAAAATTGAGAGGGCATTTTACAAAGCAAGATCTGAAAGAGTTTATTTTACAGCATGACATTTGACAAGTAACTACACAGCTATTTGCACACAAATTGCTAATACCAAGTCAGAATCACAGAATCTTGAGCACTACTCGGCCCAAGCTGTTCTCACATGAGAAGAGCCTCTGCAAGGCAGCATTTTGCACACAGATTCTTCATCAGCTCCTGAAAGCAGAGAGCTCAGCCTCAGCAGAGCCTCCTGCCATACTCACCCTCGGACAATACCATTCTCTAAATAGTTGACTTGAATGAACTTTCCAAAGCGACTGGAGTTATTGTTGTGTGCTGTTTTTGCATTTCCAAATGCCTGTAATAAAACAAAACAAGTTAATTTTCAATTAAAGCAAAATGTGCCAATGCAGAGCTGTTCATTGCTCAGCTTCCTGCTAACCTGCACTGCGGAATTGGCAGCATACAGATCCCAGAACGGTTGCTTCGGAAGCCCCCACTGCTCCTCACAGACCTACACCCATTCACTGTTTGTCCCATGCAACAGTATTTGAGGGACTGAGGGAAGAGAAATATCTGGATGTATCATTCTAAGAGTACAGGAAAGGTAATCACAGCTAGAGTATGCAAATTAGCCTCAATTACTAATAATGATGACCTTAGAGAGGATATGCAGTAGAAGGTGACGACACAATTACTGTGAAATTGCCTCCTCCATAGCAAAGCCACAAACTATGTCCTGTCCCCTAATGTCCTGCTCACTCTCCAACAGTTCACAGCAAACACATGATTCTTTGCAAGCAGAACATTAAGGTCTTGTTTATAGTCAGCCCATGCATTTTCAAAGTTTTTCATTTAAAAACTAGGAACGAGACAAAGTGAGAAACTGCTTTATGGAACCATGCTGTAGTCTTTGGTCAGCTGACTCTGATGTGGTTTCATTACAAGGTGTTAGTAAAGGGGGAAAAAAAAGGACTGGGACAAAGCCTTCCAATATATGAAGGGGGCTACAGGAAGGTGGGGAGGGACTATTTACAAGGTCTTGTAATGACAAGACAAGGGGCAATGGGTCTAAAGTGGCAGAGGAAAGATTTAGACTGGATGTTAGGCGGAAGTTGTTTCCAGTGAGGGCGGTGAGGCACTGGCCCAGGTTGCCCAGGGAGGTTGTGGCTACTCCCTCCCTGGAGGTGTGCAAGGCCAGGTTGGAGGAGGCCTTGAGTGACCTGTACTAGTGGGAGGTGTCCCTGACTATGGCAGGGGGTTGGAGCTAGATGATCCTTGAGGTCCCTTCCAACCTTCCCATTCTATGATTCTAAGAATGGTCCTTCTAACACCCTCTGCTAGTCGCCAGTAGACACAACAAAAAACATCCTCAGAGTGAGCCGCACTACAGAGCTATAAAGATAACTTCTGCATCTAGGTCCAGTAGAATTGGTTATTGGGAACATCTTCATCAACTCTTAACCACACCTTATCAGGGTAACAGAAGCTTGCCACCCTCCCTGCAATGACAATGCAGCACAAATGCAGCAATGACAATGACAATGCAGCACAAAGAACAGCCTGTGCAAACTGGAATTGGTTGGAAGCACAGCTCAGTGTAGCCCAGTGTCAGCAATTCCTGCCACAAATATTTCCTCTGAAAGTTCCAAGCTCCAAAGGTCTGCGTGAAAATCTGCCCCCTGAACACAGATACCCACAAAGTGCCAGGCTCTTCCTCCACACACATGCATCCATGGAGTGATGGACATGTCTGTGCTGTGCACAAGAGACACGAACTGCCTGGTCATAGGCTACATCCTTGAGAAGACTCAGGACAGTCATGTTGTCCTACACTGAAATTCTTCCTCTCTTTTGCTGTTCTGGTTTAGGGACTTTTGGTTTTATTCTTTAACCCCAAATCCCTTAAGGGTTGCAACTGTTCTGAAGTGAGACACCTGCATTACAATCTCCTAAAGAGCTCCTCAAAGCTCTCTTACAAATGGATTTCTACTGTCAGCTTTCTAGAGTTCAGAGAACCTCAGAAACTTCTCAGCCTGGGAGAATGTCCATAATTTTTCAAATGACTGCTGCTCTTGACCTGAAGGAATGAGCTAAGGGAGTTTTTCCTGTGTAGGGTGAAAATCCACAGGGCAATTCTGTTGTAGCTTCAGAAGAGTCAGTGGGTTTCCATAAAGGGGGTTTAGAATCATAGGATTGTTTCAGCTGGAAAACACCTCTAATATTATCAAGTCCAACCATCAATCTAAGACCACCACGGCCACTAAACCATGTCCCCAAGTGCTGTGTCTGCACAGGGCCAGTGACATCTCCAGACTTGTGTCCTGCAGTGCTTGTACAAGACTGAGGTGGGGTTCAGCCTTCTCATTTCTAGCCAGCACATGCAGACAGTGTTACCATGCAGACAGCATCCCCACTCCAGACTGGTCACAGTGAGCAGTGACACCCTTCTGCAGATGAACATTTTCTAAAGCCCATTCTGCATACACATGCTTATGAACCTTTGCATGAAACCCAGGCCAGCTCCTTACAGTTACCAAACTGTACAACAAACAGTAAACCAGAAGTGGAAGTTTAGCAACACCAGCACAGCAAATAGCTTGGTAAATCAAGCAACTGTTCCTCACTCACAGTGGTTCAGCTGTGGCTCTCTGAAGGACACCATTGGACTTCCCATCAGTGGTGGAGTGAACTCTGCCAGGCTGCACAACAGTAGACTTGCAAATCCATTTCAGAGAAACTTCTTTTTGTCAAGTTCCTCAGCTTCAGTGACCAGCTAACTTACCAGTTGCACTCCAGAAGCCAAAATACAGTACAGCCAGTCTGGCCAGGTGATGTTTTTAATAACAAATATTTTGACATTACAGAGTTAAGAAATCCCATAACCCAAGCTTCCTGAAAAACTTTTCTCAGTGATTATTCATGTAAGCAATGAATCCACTTTAAGACTAAAGGCTCTTATGATCTCATGTGTCTGGTATTTAGTCAAAGCATACAGCAAATTCTTACAAGCTGATCTAATATCATCAGTTTTTAGAGAAGTTTTCCTGTGCTGAATGGCTTTCTCATAAAAAGCCTTTAACATCTACAACTTTTAAAGAACATTCCAAGTTGCTCAACATTTTGGATGAGGAATCTTTTCTGGGTGGCATTTAACTTTAAAGTTTAATCACTGCTACCATATTCTTCAATACACTTTGACAAATTAAGCATGAGTGAGAAATTAGATTCCTGCTTACAATCAGAAAAGTGCAAAAATGGGAAGTGTTAAATGTTTTGATATTTAGCAGTTAGATATCAATTAAGCTTCCATATTATTCAGCCATTGCTCTGCACAGAGAACATCTTCCACAGGTACTCTACGCAGTTCAAGATCAACACTTCCCTGGTTTGCCTTTCCAGAGAGCCACCAAGCCTTACTAAACTTCAGAAAATGTGAAGGGATGAGGAACAATTTCAGCTAAAGAGAAACACTCATTTACATAACCAAACCTGTTTACTGCTCTCCCTGGTGAGTCCATGAGAGACAGATAAAAACCAAAAGCTAAACCAAGCTGTAAAGCAGCACACCAGCTATACAGAGAGAGGGCAAGTCAAAAATAGCAGGCCAAGGCCAGCAGGAATCAGAGCTGGGATGGCTATTCCGGGAGCCAGGAAGTCATCCAAACCATCCTCTCACCTTGGAATGCAAGAGGCATAAACTGGAGTCTGCTCCACAGAACTCCTGCAAACAGTAACAGCTTTAGAAGGACTGGGAAAAGTGCCAAATACTCCTCTTATTTGCTATAAAATAAAACCCCAAACCCCACACATGTTTCTCCCATCTGCCTCAGGTACACAACTACAAATCTCATTTCTCCAACAGGAATTCTCCAAATCTGCAAAAACTATCAGAGTTTCTGTGCAAACCACTGCGACCCACGGCAGAACCCCCCACTGCAGAGAACAGACTCTTCCTGTGCCAATGGCACCAAAGACTCAAGTTACTCTGGAAGAGGAAACACAGCTTCAGTGGAACTCAGTTTAGTCATGGTCTTCACAGACATGGTACAAAACGTCCACTCATCAAGGCAGAAGCTGCAGTGTCGAGGCTGACCTCACAGCTCTGCTGTGTGATGTCCTGGGGATGCCTAAGCATCCGTGGGTAAGTCTGTACAGAGGACAAGGTGATTCTTCTCCCCAGAGGTGTGTGCAGCAGGGAAAAGAACATATTTCTACCAGAAAACCTAGAACACCAAATCAGATGGAAAAGGAAAGTTCCTTTACTCCTCTGACTATGATTCCTAAAACACACAGAGATAATAGCCTGCAAACAACTACTTTCCTTGAATATAAGTCTACACCCACTAAATATATATGCAGGCCTTGACAGCAAACACAAACAAAACCCAGAGTGGAAGCACCGCTCTGCATAAGTTCATCTTATTACAAACCCACGAGCACAATGGGGCTGCAATAAAGGACACAGAGCTGACAGCAAATTGCTTTTCTCTGTTTTCTGCAGAAAGGTAAAGCAGAAAAGTTTGCTGTCTGCAGTGAAATTTTAAAAAGCTTGTCAAACACCAAATTGTAGAAAACCTCCCTCTGCCATGCTGCCCACATGAATTACTTCAGATTTACAGCTGCCTTCTTCAGAAGCTCACTTCATGAATGCTTCCTGTTGGACTTTCCATTTCATTTGGGCTTTAGTTCTTTTCAAAGAATGGATCAATGCCATTCAGAAATCTTCCAGAACTGATCCAAATGGAATCAAGATAAGCTTTCCAAAACCAAAGCACAAAGTTCTGACAGTTCCAGGATGTCCATCTCTCCCACCTCTCCTAGGTTTCCGTTACTGAGAGAAGTAAACTTGCAGCAGACTTAGCAAATCACTTCTGTTGTAAACCCAGATACTCAGAGTTGCCCTTTAACAACAGGCAGCAAGCCAACAGGAGTTTTGCTGCCAGAAGAGGCAGTTCCAACTCCCTCTCACTACATCCCTCACCACATCCTCACATCCCCTCGCTGAATTTTCTTTCACTTTACTAAATTAACTGGCATGAAGAAATGGGAAGTTACCTTTGGTCTCAAATATAAGTTCAGAGTCTTAGAATGCACACTGCACATTTTACATCTGAAATGTGTTTTAAGACATTTTTCCCTGATGAAAGGAAAATAGAGAATTCTTGGAAACTTCTTATGTATGTATGGGAAGGTTTAATTATCTGGTTCAAGACTCCATAAAAGAAAGAGGTTTGATTTGCTATTCCTAACATTAGCCAAATAATAACTCCCAAATGTAAATTCCTTTGTAGGACTTCAATTGTAAGGGAACTGAACTTAACAGTGAACACAAGAAGGCAAAACTAGGAACTGTAATCTAGTAAGAGAATGAAAAACTCAGGAGTATCTTAAACCAGAGCTTATCCTCATCTTCCTACAGTTTTAAAGGAACTGCTCTTCACTGGATATGATCCACATTAGCCTGGAGAAACAACTGATAAAAAAACAAATCTAAGAGGAAATCCTACACAGTTATTGAGGTCACATCTGGTGTCTGAGGCCATATCAGGAGATGGTGTCCCAGTTCAAGAGAGACAGGGAACTACTGGGGAAAGTCCAATGGAACCCACAAAGACGTTGAAGGGTGTGGGGCAGTCTCTGTGAGGAGCAAAGGCTGATAGCTCTGAGGCTACTGAGTCTGTAGAACAGTCCCAGAGGGAATCTGAGCAATGTTCAGCAAGAGCTGACAGCTGGGGCCAAGAGGATGGGGGCAGACTCCATGGTGCCCAGGACTAGGGGCAAGGGCACAAACTGGAACCCAGATAGTTCCACCTACAGCAACTACGTGTCTCATGAACTGTTAAAAACCATCACAAAACACAGCTTCAGGCCATGCTGAAGCATCCCTGTGGCATGGGACCAGCCATCCTTTCAGACTCTTTTTCTCTAGAAAGCCGCAAGCAGTGCCAAAGGCAACCAGAAGCAGTGCAAGCTACCTCTAATTATCAGATCCCCAGCAAGAACAGCACAAACAGCTCAGACTCTGATGCTGAGATTGAGGAAGAAGCATCTGAGGATCAGAGACTAACCCATGACCATCTTTCCTTTCACTAGGTCATCTGACAGCAGTTGTGCTAGCTCTGTACTTAAATTTTAACCACGCTGTCTCAGTATCCTATACATCACTTCTCAGATGTTTGAGGAGTTAATATCAAGCAATATTGAAGGTCAAATCTCCTTTCATGGTAGGGGTTAAAATGCATTCTTCAAAGTCTAGAAATTGTGAACTAGGAGCTAAAATATTAACAAGAGTTTACCTGCAAACCACTTACAGCTGTGAACAGAGATTAGTTGGCCAACCCAAAATCAGGATTCGGTAAGACATGTTTCCAAGTGCACTAAGTATGTGATGATAGAACTGTGAAATCCTTCTCCTTAACACACTAAGTGTGCTCCCCCCTGCGCTAGGAACGCTTGCTGTAACTCCCTGCATTTTTACAGGGCAGCCTTTAAACATACACTTTACTTTGGTGTCAGGAAAATAAGAGGTCACTAAAAAGAGGAAGTCCTGAGTGAAAATGCAAACAACTTGTACATCAGAAGAGTTGAGGAGACAGACTTTAGTCCAGGCCACATGTTGGTCTTTAATCAGGAAGATTTGACTCGTCATGAAACAGAACATTCTCAAACAGTTCAGGCATGATACAGAACTGTTCATGCAAAAAAAAAACCCTGAAACATCCATTCAAGAAAAATTCCCCAGCAGAACCTCAGTTCCCTTAAGTAAAAACCCAAATGAGTCACCACAGTTGGATTTAGAAGTGACCAACTCTAACAGCAAAGTTTAACTTCCACAAAGCAAAGGGAGCTTCTCCTGCATCGCTCCCCGAGACTGAGCTCCAACTGCAGTGCTCTTCTGAACAACTTTCAGTGCCTGGAATCGCACAAGCACAGCCATGCTGGGAACGTGGAAGCTTCTGTGTGCTCTGATGGACCCAAAGAAGGAGAGTTTGAGCTGAATTCTGTGTTCTAGACATACCACAGCATCACTTTTTGATATGCATTGGAGTTACATGAACAGAGAAGTAAGTTTCTGAGGATTTAAGAGAAGAGACCCACATTTCAGACAATATGTACTTCAACAGCCACACTAGAATCCATCTGGCAAGTCTGCAAGCTGAGCTTTAAATTGGTCATTGTGTTTCTACCTACCAAGGCCATTTCCTCATGAAATGCTTTACCAAATGCCCACTGGAAGTTTGAAGAAGTTGCAGTACTGATGACAATCTTACTGCAGCTCACAAATGTCTCTTCATGAGCACTCCCAAACACAGACAACATATACCTGTGACTCCAGAAACATTTGTTAGTTTTGAAGCTAGGGACCTGCACATTTCCCACTCGATGGATGGGCCACAGCACAGGATCTTACATCTCTACCTGGTCTGACACAGCTGTACACATCTGGTAGGCCAGGATCTGAAACAGTTAATTCCAGCAGCGGCAGCGAGATCAGCTGATCAAAGAGCACTTTCCACAGTGACCCCTTCCTGTTTTCTGTTTAGAACTGCAAACTTGAACTCCAGCAACCAACAAACCTCAAACTATTCTACTTCTTCTTTCAGGCAGCGGAAAGCAGAGCAAAAAAGAACTTGCGCAGATTGCTCATTCTTTACAGAAAAGCTTTCTGTAACAGCACTTTTGAAAGTTCCATTTCCTAGCTTTTCACATCTTGTCTAAATGCATTTAAAATGGTCTATAACTTTCTTAAATGAAGTGTTGCTACATTTGAGAATATTTAAACCTAAAATTTCAGTGGTTACATTCCACCTCCTTGCCATAGAAGATTCTGCCATGGGTAACCTTATACCCATCCAAGCTTTTAGCTTTTCCTTTCAGATGAGAGAGGTGGAAGTCTAAAAGATCAGTGTAAGTTTGCCCTGCTGTTACCTAAGGCAAGGCCAGCAGTGCCCACTCCTCCCCACTTTGTTGGAAATGCTCTAGCAATGAAAGCCAAAAGCATCTCACACTTTCTCCCCAACTTAACAATGTTGCTCTCTTCCAAGCAAACAATTCTAGAAAGGAATAGCTCCCAGAAGCAGGACATGCTGGCACACACAGAGCCATTCACGTTTCAGTGGAACAATCTTTCCATACAACCATTTACTTACAACGTGATTCAAATGCCATCAAGACTTTGTGATGGCAAACACAGGTAACCTCTGTCCCAGAATCTGTGTGCAGTGGTGGAAAGTTAAGTCAAACATCAATTAAAAGCAACAGGAAGTCAGCTGAACAGAAGGATGAATTAAGGAAAATCAATTAGAAGCAGTCAAACAAGACAGCCAAACACCGGCACATCCCAAGCCATGGAGGTGACTCAAGAGCAGGATTCAAACAGCAGTGAAAATTTTCAAGAAAGAATTTCCACAGAAGGCAATTTTAGCATAAAATTTACCTCCAGAACCGGTCCTGCTCCTAGAATAGTTCTCTCCACACCACTTGCGTACCCTTTCTGGCTCAGTGCTGTGAGGCAGTGAATTAAGAAGTTTGTGCTTTGAGTTTTCCCAGACCCACTCTCCCCTGAAATCACAATGCACTGGTTAACGTGCTTCTTGAGCATCGTGTGATAAGCCACATCAGCAATGGCAAAAATATGAGGCTCCAGCTTCCCAAGTTGATGATTCTCATACATCTTGACATACTTGGGATTATAAATGGGCAGGAACTTGAAGGGGTTAATTGCAATAAGAATACTTCCTGCATAAGTGTAAATTTTGTGTTTCAGAAAGCGGCATTTGAGATTCTCCAGGAGAGTTGTCTCTGTTAAGTTGGGGAGATTGCACAAGTCATCGAAGTCCTCCTGATGCCACGGAAGAAAGCCCCTTTCCACCAACCGCCGCGCGTCCGTCTCCTTGGAAAGCAGCTGCATCTGGACATACTTGATGGTCCCATCAGTGTTTCTTTCTTGCAAGAGAAAATAGTACCCATCCTGCTGTGGATGCTCATCCTGAGCACGGCGAGGCCAAAGCAAAACTCTATGCACAGGTGAATCATTTATATCAAGCACCCATTCTTCGCCGCCTGATTCTTTCACTTCCACAAGCACATAATGTTTTGAGACATCCAAGTTTAAGATACTAATCACATCCTTGATGACATCTGAAGAGGTGCTGTCTTTGGTTGCGGTCACTTTGCAACAGGGAGCGCTTTCTGTTGAGAGCTGGGGGTAAATATGAAGATTATAGGCTGCCTTTGTCTGGCAAACTGCACCATCAGCATCTTTCAAACTCATTCTGTCCCCAAGTGGGCTTCAGTCCTCACCCCTGCTTAATATGCAGTGCCCATTGTCTGAAAAAAGAGAAAAGAAAGAAGTCAGGTGTTTAGTACCAGTGTGTGAGATGTACTAGGGCATGGTTTTATCTTTCTGAGAACAAGAGTAGCTGTTTAAAGTCTAACTATTACAGAACAAATGCACTCGGCCTATCTCACACAGTGAGTAGCTGCCACATTATCTATGCTCCTTTCACTACTCCTCCTATTCCTGTGCCATCCTTTCCTCTTAGAGCAGTACAAGCATTTGCACAGCTACAAAGCAAACTGAAATGGGATAAATCCCTACACTAAAAATTCCTTGTGTTCCCAGATTAGTTTTAACCCAGATCATTCCTCTCACTGTTTCACTGCATAGGGACACAAATATTTCTTCATCCTCCCACATAAACATCCAAGCTGCATGAGCACCTTGAGGTAGAAACAGGGTTTGATCACTTCTTAAATCAGCAGTGAGAGTTTAGAGCAGCCATGAACTACAGCAGGGGAGCAGTGCAGAGTTGCAAAGAGGAAGATGGTTCTGACACTGAGATCCACATTATTTTCAATTCCCCCAACTGACCTCTCTTCATGAAGGGTGCAGAACAGGTACAGCACTCACCCCCAGTGCCTCTCCTGCCGTCAGCTTCTCCTAGCCCTGCACATCACCCTGATTGCTTGAATAGACATCACCTACCCAGACAAGAGACTGCTCATTTCACTTCAGAGAAACATCCTTGCTACAGCATTTCAACATGCTTTTGATCTTCCATTTTAGGAAACAGTCAAATCAGTCTCAGTGCAACCACTTTTCAATTCCACTACCAAGATCCCAAATAACTCACTTCATTCACAAGCCTTTGTAACCATCACAGTCACTCTTATCTCACTGGACTTCACGAACCTCATACATGGGACTCTAAAAATATTTTCTCTTCTTTCATTCCTGCTGCAGGCCAGTAATCTAACATCAACCTCGTGGAAGTCAACTTCCCCCTGACTGACAAGTTAAAATCCTCCAGACTTAGTAACACCAGGCCCATGCTGGTGGTCTTTCTCTCCACTGCAGTCAATATGCTCAGATCAAGACTAGATTTGTTTACTCTGTTTTAGTTCAGCAGTTTAATAAGATTATTGATGGGTAGTAAAAGGAGAAGGATAATGAAGCACCTCCTTTTGTTTCAAGAACAAACTGCTCTAATTATACATTCACATGCTGAATGTATTACAGACAAATAAAGCAGGGAAGTGCCAGTGAAGTTGCTCTTTGCCACTGAACAACTGCACAGGAACTTGCATAAGGCCACTGAGAGTAATCACTTCAAATTAAAACCCGGAGTTGGAATATTTTAGCCACCACTTCCACTGCAAGGAATGAATCACTCCACAGACAGTTCATGAACAGCCTCCAGAGCACAGAACGGAGCTTTAAGGGGAGTCTGAGCAGCGAGCTTCCAAAGATACTGTTGTGCAAGTTGGATCATTTTTAGTGGCTACTCATCAAAAGGAAAGCTGAACAAGCCACCGGCAGTGAGACAAACCACAGCACATCTCTGGTCAAGCTGGATGGTCCCTTCCAGAATTCCCCCCACCCCATTAAATTTCATTCATCAAGCTGAGCTCATTGCAAGAACTTGGTCATACAGAAGGATGGACCAGGGAGCTCAAACTCCCCTCTCCACTTCCTATACTAATCATTGTCAGGAGCTAATAAGTCTGAAGTACCTCTCAAGTAATTACACAACTGTAAAGCATTCTTAACCTGCAAAAGCTTAAACACCTTAACATACAGCAGAATCTACAGCAGACTCTGCTGGTGGGGGAAGACAAACCTGGAGCACAGACAGAAAAAAAGAACAACAGTGACCCTTTTCCTCTCTAGCTAAGCAGCCATTTTGGGGGAGACAGTCCTGTACAGACTTCCTTTTCTCCCCCAGCAATTAGTTTCAGACACACAGTCTGGTATGACAGAGGAAGTCCCTTCAGTGAGCAGTTTCGCCAAAACAGCACCCTGAGAAATGTGGCACAAACTTTCTGCCCACATAGAAAAGCTGAACCCAGATGCTGACTTCCCCCTCTTCTAATACACTTTTCTTAACCTTTTCTCATGTCAGCTACCAGAACACATCTGGTATGTTGCTCCAAGACTCCTAGATCACACTTCCCAAAGAAGAAACTGGAACATAGCAGCCTCCATGATACTGGGCCAAAGCCCAAGCCAAGCACAGCAGGGGGCAGTTGGTAATACCTTCTCAGGTGGGTATGACTGAAAGAACAGCACAAGAGAGACCTCTCATCCTGAAGATGACATTTCTAACTTGTTACACGATGTGATGGGAGCTCAAGCAAGCATCCATCAGTCTATAGATATTACTTGGAAGACAGGCCACAGGAGAAGGAACTTGCTGAAACATGATTTCAAGGCACAGTCACATGAGCAGCAACCAGGACAGTCACCATAACACTGCCTTCATGGCAGTAAGCAATCAGAAAGTGAAATCAACTACATAGTTCAGTAGCGCAGGAGCAAGAAAAGAAAAGGTAAACAGATTTCAGCTCAGTTTATAGACACAGCTTCAAATTCATCCATGAAACAATTTTTACCAGAGAGATGGAATGGGAGCCACCCTGAAATAAGCCTGGAAACCACAGCAAGTAATCACTTAAACTTGGTATTCTCTGGAACATCACCAAGATGACAATGAATGCAACAACAGTAAATGAGTATTTAGGTAGGCAGACATACAGTCCTTGTACTCAGAAGGTGACCAATAATGCACCTAGAACATGTCTGAAATTCAATTAAGAAGCTGAGATAAGAACAGTAGCAACACCAAACCTGCTAGAAAACACCCCCTTACACCAAGATACTCCAGAAGCTTTGTCTATGAGAAGCACAGAGGAGACTGCTATCAGCGAAGTCCTTGCATGGAGAACTAGAGCTTGGCAGCAATCAGCAGTCTGGAGGACAAAGCTGTAACACAAACTGGTAGCTGGAATTCAAAGCTAGACAAACTCAGGCTGGCACTGGGCATAAAACTCGTCAGGAAGCTACACTGCAAGAACTTCTCTGACACCAACAACGAGGGCTGAGGTGCTTCAGCCAGGCCCCAGTCACAGAAGTGCCTCTTAGTTAATAAGGTACCACCCACTCATTTATGCCAGGAGTGCTCTCCTGGCATAAAAAAGATGATTACAACTGCTAATTTTATGATCTCTATTTAATAAAATTAAGCAGTTGGTATCAATGTACTTTGGTTCATCAGGGAAGCACAAGCCTGAGTCTAGGTGCAGAGAGTATTTGAAGAGAAAAGAAATACAGGAGGAAGTTAATAAAGACATCATCCTGGTCAGCACACAGAACACAGCCTAACCACCACTGTCGAGTGCTTTCTGTAGATGGAAGTTCTGCCCAGTTACCCCAGTTTCTTTCAATATCCTTTCCTAAGAAGCCCCTTTCCAATGCATGGGTGTTAGAGAATTTAAGAAGTGGGAGGCAGAAGCTGGCACTAGGTCCGTATCGACTAATTTTAGACTTCACAGTCAGACTTCTTCCTGTTTTCCTTAAAATGTTTGACTTGTCACAAGCCATTTGTAGCACAAATAGACATCTTCACAGTACTTTAAATTTACCAAGGCCAGTCATCAGTGCCTACAGAACACAGCAAAGCATTCTTTTTCACCAAAGTCCTCTTCAGCAGATGCAAACAGAGCCAGGAAAGAGAAAAAAGTCAAAGTTAGAGATGCAAAGCTTTGGATTGTAACCCTTTATTCACAACATTAGACTGTATTAATTCAGTGAGCAGGAGTGGGGCAGCAGCTGCAGGGGATTAGTGTGCTCAAGGATACAATGATATATGATTTGCACCCTTGAGACAGTGGTTTCATTGTCCCAGTACAACATACACAATTTAATGGTATTTATTTCAAATTACATTGGAGAGAAGTAAATCTGAAGTAGTGCTAGATAAATTTAATTAAATTTAATTATCAGGTACCTGTCACAGACCACTTTCACTAAGCCCTGTGCTAGAAGGATAGTTCCAACAGGTCTATTAAGAAGGCTAATTCCAAGCAAGTCTAACCAATCTAAAATCCCTCTTCAGGATACTGTTACTTTCCCCTTCCTCACCCTTTGCAAGTTTGTTAGTAGAGCTAATGGAGTGAGTTTACAAGGCAACAGTCTAATGCCATATTTAATTTTATCTTACCTACCAATTAGTAATTTCATTTGCTTACAAAATAAATAAAAGCCATCAGGCTTACCAAACAATCCAAGTGAACAGAAGGCTGGATTATTCAGTCCCTCACTGGAAGAGTGATTATCCTTGCCACTTAAGTTACTAAGCAGGGCAGGATTTCAGGTAACTTCAATATACTGTAGAAGGAATGCACAGAAATACAACATGTAGGCTACATCATGTTGCATCGAGCTGTAGCTTTACCTTTTGCTCAGACATTAACAGAAACAGCAACCCAAACATTCCACCTCCACGTGATAATTTTGATGTTGTTTTCTGTTTTCAAGTCTCTGTTGAGCAAATTAAAATTTTAATAGGCATTAAAGCCAACACTGTCCCCTCACTAATACAGTAACATTCTAGAAGAGAATTTTGCCCCAATCAGCACAGGATATCTGTTTAGTTTAAATAAGGCCATCATTTGAAGCCACATATTTAGCCAATGAATCACAACCAAGCTAAAAAGGGAGAGTTACCATTACTGCAAAATTGCTGAGGATGAACTTTATAATATCCCAGTTCTTCACATTTTCATGCACATTGCCAGTGCTACATTCCTCAGACTGAAAGACTCAAGCTTCTTCCATTGTTTGTTGAGGAAATTTGAGGACAAAAGTAGAAAGGACTTGAAGTCTAATATGGTTGAATACCAGAATGGCTATTGACCACTCCCAAGAGAGCCTTCTTTGATCAAATTGAAAACATTTAGCAATTTCAAAAATATTCAGCTATTACTGATCCTTAATTTGCAAAACAAGGAATTTCCAGCAAGATAATAGGCTGCAGACACACCCTGAAGTTTCCACAATTAACTATGCCTTACAATAAGGCAAAGACCTCAACCCTTGTCTCACCTCCTGTCATAAGGATATTCAGCTGCTTCTAGTTGAACTTAATTAATGTTAATTTTTTTCCAGTATTTCAGACAACTACCAATTACCTGAAATTTTTTTATCTTTCTATTAAAGTTTCAGTATTTTTTCTTGGCCACAATGAATTCTGCTGGACTAAATAGCCTCAGACCCTTGTTTTTCTTTAATGAAAAGCTCACGCCTTTTTTGACTCCACAAGGAGTTCTGAATGGAACATTCAGATTTACAACGTGTTTGTTACTATTCTTTGTAGCTAATGCTTCTAGAGAAGTTACTTCATAGACTGTCTAACAAAGGAGAAGCTGGCCTGCAGTGCAAGTAATGTGACATAATCCAGGAACAACTCAAACACACTGCTTTCATCACAGGCAGTTCCTTCCCAGTTACCCTCCCTCTATACCCTATGGCCCTTGAGACCCCGAGATTGATCTACACCCTTAAAATACTTAAGATGCAGACCTCTACTTCCTCTAAATTGTGCTCTTGAGTCATTCAACCTCAAGGCAAGGACACTTTAGCAGGTGCACAGTGACATTAAACGTCTAGAATATGTTACTTCTATAAAAAGTATGATGTCAGAGTTACAGATGTATGATTCAGAGGAAATGAAAATGTGGGCCTGTTGAGAAAACAAGGAATGAGAGCAAAACAGCCAAGAACATCAGAGGCAAAGGACACAAGCCAGAACAATCTTGGAGACTGTGCTACCACTTTTTGTAGCTTCCTTAATTTTATCCTTGACAACATTATAGCCGGCAACAAAGGAAGGAAAATTTTCATTGGTCTAATGCTGCATTTACACTGGTAAGAAATCTTCTTAAACTTTAGTTTAAGAACTTTTGTGTGAATTAGAGGGGAAAAAAACAGCATGTACATAAAAAAGACCTTTTAAAAACACTTTTATTGTTAAATAGAATCATAGAATGGTAAGGTTGGAAGGGCCCTCAAGGATCATCTAGCTCCAACCCCCTGCCACAGGCAGGGACACCTCCCACTAGTTCAAGGCCTTGTCCAACCTGGCCTTGAACACCTCCAGGGAGGGAGCAGCCACAACTTCCCTGGGCAACCTGTTCCAGTGCTTCACCACCCTCATTGAAAAGAACTTCCTCCTGACATCCAGTCTAAATCTTTCCTCTGACAGTTTAAACCCATTGCCCCTAGTCCTGTCATTGCAAGACTTTGCCAATAGTCCCTCCCCAGCCTTCCTGTAGGCCCCCTTCAGATATTCTTGGTCTTTAAATACTGTTTGTATTTTAATGTGTTTAAATACTGTTGGTCTTTAAAGAAAGAGCTTTTGTAGGATCTGCATGGAGTTTCATTTGGTAATGAGATATAAACAACACAAAGCCCAGTAAAAGCAACTTCACAAGCCATACTTCACCATTTGGAACATCAAGAAAACATGAGAAGGAACATCTGAACTCCACTTTTCTGAAATAAAGTCACTCATAGCCTTTTCAGAAGGCAGATTATCTACTAAAATAACCTTCACTATCAGCACCACTTCCCCTTACACTAGAATAAGGTCTTGGGTTTTAGCTTCAGCCTTCAAATTCACAAAGAAGTGCTGAATCACAAACATTTTCGTTGAATCATACTTTTCCATTCTCTTCCTTGGCTGCTGAGATAGCCAACACTGTTGCATCCTTTAGGAATTTTTCTTTTTCAAATGACTAAGTTGTGTGAATCTAGCTGGGGAAAGGCCGTGTTTAGCTTAAGTAACATTGAACCACGCAGACATAAATCAGTTATTCATGTACAGGATTATTCAAGGTCTGACATTTGAATCATTGTCAGAAAACAACATCTGTACAAAGCTTTGCTTTCCAGGTGAATCTCATTTAAATTTTTTATCAGCTGCATTTACTCTTCCTAAATTATTCAGTTCTAGAAGCGCTTCAGGTTCTACAGAAAAACACAAACCTGAGTCTTCCCACTCTGGTTAGACTGGCACAGAGCTGCCCTGTCGATGCAGAAACTACAGCATACAACTACTGAAAAACCCTTTTGTTGAGACAAATGGTCAAACAGGGCAACGAAAAAACCCCACCCCAACCAACCCAAATTGTGCAGATCTATAAAGACACCACTGCAGTAACTCCTGAGTTTGAGGCTAATAAATAAACACTAATGATTGAGGAGAGGGCTTTGGATGCATCAGTGTTATGGGACTTTACACATAGAGAAGGTTAAGAATTTCATTATTAGTGCAAAGACAAATATAATGAAGTTAACTCCTTTCTAAGAGCAGCTACAAGGAATTTTGAAGCGAACATGAATACACACATGCATCAGGAACTGCCCATCTTGCTTCCCCTAAGTTAAATGAGTTTTTTCCTGATGGGATTCCCAGTTAAAGACACCAAAGGCTTAGTAAAGTTTCCTGGGTGTGACAGGAATACACTAAACTGGAATGCAGGGTTACTTTGCACTGTTACTTTAGGGCAAGTACTTAATTCATGTATTGCAGCTAACAGACCTGAAATCAGAGAGCTTCCAATTACCCAAGACAACTCTTATTTGCAAACAGCCAGGTAGACAAACCGATACCAATCCACCTCGAGGAGTTCTGTGGGAGGATGCTGATGACATCTTTGAAAGGCTAATTGCAGTTGCCAGAAGCGTGAGATCACCTCCATCCCTTTGCTAAGCTGCCACCCAATTCCAAAAGGTGAAATCAAAGAATACTGAATACATTTGCATCCCAAGTACTTCTCGGGTATCATGAACACGACTTGCAAATAAAGCTGGGTAGGAATTTTGCCAAAATACCTACAGATAGAAATAAGGACTAAAAATTATACTAGAAAGTCACTTATATTAGGATCACACGCACACCTATATCAACTCTATAGTTACATGAGTCATAAATCAGGGTAGTAGTCTGCTACTTCTAGTCTACAAACATGTAACAAAGAGATGTTCCCGGCTAGCAAAAGCTTCACTTCCTAGAGATTGCAAAACCAAACTTACCAAGAAGACAGAGCACTCCCAAAGACACAGCTGGAGGCGTGCAGCAATTAGGCAACGATGGTTACCATGATAAAGCACAACCTCCACACAGCAGCAACACTGAATTGTCCAAATGCTGCCCAAAAATAGAACAAGAAACAAACGAACCTGGAGAGTTTTAAGGAATGTTTGAAAGATGCTGAGGTAGTTGTGTGAAAGTTTCCAGGCCGTTCATACCAAGAGTCAGAGACATCAACTGAAAAAGCAGAACGTTGCGTGACGGAAAGATCAGTACGTGGGAGATGGAAGTTAACATCAACGGCGAGATCTTGCCCTTGCTGCCCCCTGAAAACCGGGAGGTGCAGCGGAGCAGTGAGGCATGTTCCTCCCTTAGGGCACGTCCAGCTCTTAGAGCACATCAGACGCAAAACGAGTCAGCAGTAACACCTTTGCCATCTCGCCCGCTACAAGCCCACGCAGGCTCCCCGCAGCCAGGCACACCGCAGCTCCTCAGCCCAGCCCCAGCGCCCACCGCCCCAGCCGGCCCAACCCCAAGGAGCAGCTCCCAAGCCTCCAGGCTCCAGAGGGCAGCGGCGGAGCCCCACAGCTTCCAGCCACCAGAGCCCCACTCCACACACGGAGAACTCCCCGCTCACCCCACAGCGCCCCGCCGCACTGGCCCCGGGGCTCGGTGTGGGATCCGGTCCCTCTGAGGCGCCGCCGCCGCCACAGAGGTCGGTCACCGACAAAGAAAAGAAGGGAGGGAAAACAGACAGGCAGAAAGAAAGAAGGGAAAGAGAAGGAAGAAGAAAAGAAAAAGGAGAGGAAGCCGGGTGGCGCCGATCACAGTCGCAGCCCCTCGCCGCCGTTTACCTCAGCCAGTCGGTGAAGCGCTGGCGCCCAG